>WNWK01009608.1:0-75483 GCA_009830355.1 Cherax destructor | reverse complement strand
CGAGCGGGGTTCCACACGGGTACTCCTAGGACCGGTGCTGTTTATAGTATATTTGAATGACATGCCTGAAGGGAAAGACTCAGAAGTGTCCCTTTGCAGATGAAGTGCAGTTATCGAGGAAATTCAGTAGGAGGAGGACCAGGCAGGACTACAGAGGGATGGGGACAGGCTGCAGGCCTGGTCCAACAACTGGCCCTGGAGTTCAACCCCACCAAGTGCAAAGTCATGAAGATCAGGAAGGGCAAAAAACCGCAGACAAAGTACAGTCTAGGTTGCAAAGCCAAAACCTTACTTAAGGAAAAAATCTTGGAGTTTGTATAATACCGAGCACAACTGAGGCGCACATCAACCAGATAACATCTGCACCATATAGGCGACTAGCGAACCTAAGAATAGCATTCCACATCCAGTAAGGCGCCGTTCCGGAACCTGTACACCGTGTACGTCTGGCCCATATTGAGTATGGAGCCCAGTTTGGAACCCCACCTGACCAAGCAAGTCAGGAAACTAGAGAAAGTGCAAAGGTTTGCAACTAGACAGTCTCGGAGCTATGAGCATGTCTTACGAGGAGAGGTTAAGGAAAATCGACCTAGCGACACCGGAGAACAGGAGGGACAGGGGAAACATGATAACAACATATTAATATGAGAGAATCGACAAGGTGGACAGGGATAGGATGTTCCAGAGATAGGACACTTCAACAATGAGTCACAATTGGAAGTTGAAGACTCAGATGAGTTAAAGGGATGTTAGGAAGTATTTCTTCAGCCTTAGAGTTGTCAGGAAGTGAATAGTCTGGCAAGATGATTTAGAAGAGGCAGGAACCATACATAGTTTTAAGACGAGGTATGATAAATCTCATGGACAGAGAAAGAGAGGACCCAGTAGGTCGGTGAAATGGCGGGGCCAGGAGCTGAGTCTCGACCCCACAACCACAAATAGGTGAAAAATAGGTGAGTGGGGTAGAGTGTGGGTGTATGAGTGTGGCTGTATGAGTGTAGGTGTATGAGTGGGGCTGTATGAGTGTAGGTGTATGTGTGGGTGTATGAGTGTGGTTGTATGAGTGGGCTGTATGAGTGTAGGGCAATACGTGTGGTGGAGTGTGGTTGTATGAGTGTTGCTATATGAGTGGGCTGTATGGTGTGGGTGTATGATTGTGGATGTATGAGTGTGGCTGTATGAGTGTAGGTGTTGAGTGTGGCTATATGAGTGTGGCAGTATGCGTGTGGGTGTGATGATTGTGGATGTAGAGTGTGGCTATATGAGTGTGGCTGCATGAGTGTAGGTGTATGAGTGTGGATGTATGAGTGTGGCTATATGAGTGTGGCTGAAGGTAGGTGTATGAGTGGGCTGTATGAGTGTAGGTGTATGAGTGTGGTTGTATGAGTGTGGCTATATGAGTGTAGGTGTGGCTGAGTGTGGCTGTATGAGGTAGGTGTATGAGTGTGGATGTATGAGTGTGGCTATATGAGTGTGGCTGTATGAGGTGAGGTGTATGAGTGTGGTGTATGAGTGTAGGTGTATGAGTGTGGTTGTATGAGTGTGGCTATATGAGTGTGGCTGTATGAGTGTAGGTGTATGAGAGTGGCTGCATGAGTGTAGCTGTATGAGTGTGGTTGTATGAGTGGGCTAATGAGTGTGGCAGTATGCGTGAGGGTGTATGATTGTGGATGTATGAGTGGGCATATGAGTGTGCATGAGTGTGGCTGTATGAGTGTGGCTGAGAGTGTGGCTGTATGAGTGTAGGTGTATGAGTGTGGCTGAGTGTAGGTGTAGAGGTGGCTGCATGAGTGTAGGTGTATGAGTGTGGCTGTATGAGGTGGCTGAAGAGTGGCTGTATGAGTGTGGCTGTATGAGTGTAGGTGATGAGTGTGGCATGAGTGTAGGTGTATGAGTGTGGCTGTATGAGGTAGGTGTATGAGGGGCTGATGAGTGTAGGTGTATGAGTGTGGGTGTATGAGTGTGGCTGTATGAGTGGGCTGAGTGAGGTAGGTGTATGAGTGTGGCTGTATGAGGTGGCTGTATGAGTGTGGCTGTATGAGTGTGGCTGTATGAGGTAGGTGTATGAGTGTGGCTGTATGAGTGTAGGTATGAGTGTGGCTGTATGAGTGTAGGTGTATGAGTGTGGCTGTATGAGTGTAGGTGTATGAGTGTGGTTATGAGTGTGGCTGTAGAGTGTAGGTGTATGAGTGTGGCTGTATGAGTGTGGCTGTATGAGTGTAGGTGTATGAGATGTGGCTGTATGAGTGTAGGTGTATGAGTGTGGCTGTATGAGTGTGGCTGTATGAGTGTAGGTGTGTCGTATCAGTATCATATGTACACTTGTAGTGTACCAGCATTCAGCATTCATCCCACTCATACAGCTGGTTCTTTGCGTGTGACGCCACGATACCCGCTGACGTCAGAGGCTCAGCGCAGTGCATAGGCTCCATAGGCGTACACCCTCACTCAGCCGGAGACCTAGAACTGGACAGACGGTGGCTGGACTTCTCTCCTACTCTTACCGTAAATATACGTAACCATCCTACAAGGAGTGTCTATGTCTACCTAAATATCTTCCCAAGACCCACAAACAAGTGGTGAGCAGCGGTGTGCCGTAATTTATTGATTACGCTGTTATAGAGAGATAGACTACAACAAGCAAGCAAACAGCCCAGACCGACCACGTTACCAGCTACTACATCCAAGAAGTCTACATATCTACAGTATCTCCTGGTCAGCTAAGTGCCTCATTTGTTAATTTTGCTAAAACCTACGAGGGGTTGACCCGGGTTTTGCAAATTCTGAACGAGTAAGCCAGTGAGGGGAGAGTCCCATTCTAGCCATTAAGCCACCACCAGTTATGTCAGCCTAGGCTTAAGCCAGCTTCTACCTTGCTGTGCTAATTTGTCACAAGATTCCAAGCCAGTCAATCTGTGTGAAAATATTCTACTAAGCCAGCAAGCCACTCTGCTGTCTGAGAATAGCCACGTGAGTTCACGCATTTATACCACCTTTTGTACTCCAGTTATTTGCTGTTCTGAATACAATACCATCCCCGTGGTATCCTGGGTTATTCAAGCCACCCTGGGTTAAGTTCATATAAACGGCGTAAGCCACAGGCGCACACGGGAAGCGGGAAGCGGTGTGGGGCACTCCACCCAACCACCCCCACCACCCACACTAAGGCAGACGCCTTGACCATGTCGCATCCACCCACACAAAGCATTAAGTGTGGATTATTTCACCCTTAACTGGGTCCTGCAAGCAGTTATTGGCTACTTATGAACCAGGTCGAGCGTCCTGAGTGTGTTTCTTCTGAACTGTTGTGAACTGTAAAAGCCCTGGTTCGTAGTCCACCGGTTTATGCACATTATCAAATCACGAGTGGACTAGACCACCACCCACCACCACCCTCCACCACCACGCTTCAGTCACCGATTCCACCCTAGAGACATTTATTGTGTTGTTGTTTATGTTTTCAGATAATCTATAGACAATTTGTGGTGAGACAATTTCGCAGTTAATAAATTTTGAGTTATCCTAGGAAGTGTTCTGTGTTAAATTAATTTTGCATAATTTTTATTTCACTAGTATTGTCTCTTGTTAATTATTGCGTTATAATTTCTGTGAATTTCGTTGTGTTACTAAATATGCAGTAAGTACAGTTTTGTTAAAGTTATCTTGTGTTCCAATATTCCACCAAGTAGTAATTTTAAGATTTTAAATTTCTTCCCAGCATTGTCCATGTGTTGTTGAATTTTCTGTCTTGTTAATTATTGTGTTTCACCAAGTGTACTATCCCAGAGTTATTTTATTATTTTACCCTTGTTTGTTAATGTTTTAATTGTGTAATTAAATTACTTTGCTTTGCCCCAGTAACTACATATTGTTTTCTCCAAGCAATTTTTAACCTTTTACCAGTAATATTCCCTGCTAAATCTTATGTGTTGGTCAGTGTTACTTATTCCCATTGCACCCAAATTGTTTTTGTACTTGTTCTTTTGTATATGTAATGTGCCTTCATTTGCAGACTATGATTAAACTTACTGAAGATATTATTTTGCTCCAATAATTATATATAGTCAACAAGAGCATGACTTTGTATAAGCAGTAAGTTAACTGTTCTGTGCCTTTGATGAGCATCTTCCAGCTGATGTAAGTGTTAATACCATTTTATTGTCATTAATTTTTCATTTGTTTTCATGTGTTGTTGAACAAATTCACTCTTAAGTTTGTCTAAAGTCAGTGTTTTTAGTAAATTGTTCAGTAACTGTTGCATTGAGTTACCTTGCTTTGCTTGCAATTAAGAGTAAGAGTGTTCAAACTATTTTATTTCTAATATTTTTTGTGTTGTGTGAAAATAATTTACCCCAGTGTGAATTTTTTTCAATCAGTCATTCCTGAAATTGATTTTGTGTAAATTAAATTCGCCAGTATTCACCTTGTTTCATCAATTTTGTTTTGTTTAATTGCTCTAGTAACTTGTCATTTCTAAGAGTAATAAGTAATATTCCAGTGAACTTCTAGAGATACAAGCAGTAAAGTCACTTTAATTTTTGCCAGTGAATATTCTATCGAATTGTTTATCAGATTGTTGCTAGTGCCATAACCATTATTGAATTCTTTTAATTAATTGTGCATTTAATTCTTTTATTGTGTTGCAATTTTGTTGATATTTACAGAAAAGAAAACTCATTTTGCTGTTCAAGTTAAAGCTAGATTGTTTTAATTTAGTGTGTTGAGTTTCCTTGCCAAGTCAATTTCCAGTGAGTTATCTTTCTTTAGTGTTATTGTGCTATTATCCATGTTACTTATGCAGAATAGTTAATAATTCTATCAGTTAAGCTTATATTGTGCCATATACTTGTGTAAATTTTGCTTTCATTTCAATTCTCGTTTATTTGCTCAGTCATGTCTCAGGAAAATGTAACTTGTAATGGGGTGAGGTTGCCAGTCAAGGCAATGACGTGGGACTGCCTAGTCAGAATCAATTGAATAACGAAAGACAAAAGACTCCTCGTCCTTCTAACTACTCTAGAGACCCCATTGATTCACTACCCTTTTAATGGTGACCCAGACAGTCTTGACGACTGGTTCCTTGCAATTCGTTCAAGGGCAAAGTTCCGTGGAAAGTCCTCCATCGGAGGAGCCCTTATTACTATGGCAAAAGAATCCTTGGCTAGCCGCCTGCCGCTAATAATGTGTTGACCTTTTTCATGAAAGAATTCAAAGGTCTAACTAAATGGGAAGAATACGAATCAAGATTACGTAAGTTCCTCAATCCTAAGGAGGCCGTAGATCCGTTTATTGTACTAAAGGAACTAGTGAACGCGGTCCCTAGGCCAGATGAACAGCTGTGCCAATTTGCCTTCCGGTTAGATGCCCTCTTATCATCGTTTGCGACTGGATTCCAAAAATCCTCTTTCTTCCCTCCTGGCCATGTAATGGATGGTTGGTCAATAGGTAAATTTGCAGCTTATGGTGCCATTAAGCAATTGATGCCACCTACAGCAGTATATGCTTATAAGGCAAGTCCTTTAACTGTCAGTGTAGAACCTCTTGAAGCTCTCGGACATGTCCGTGATTTGTGTCCCCCCAAATCGTTCCCTCATCGTAGGTCAGTACAATCCACATTACCTGAGTTACAGCACTCAATCCCGCCTGTCGTTTGTGCAACACGGCAAGGCCCTAGTAACTATCATTCCCGTTCTTCTTCCAAAGGGAGTGTGAAAAGTCAGTACGCTCATAGTAACCGTAGTACCTATAGTGACCACAGCAGTCGTATCTGCTACAACTGTGGTTACAGAGGTCATATTGCAATAAACTGTCCTGACAATGTCTCTAAGAAACGTCGCACTGTCGAAGAGCCCTATCCAGACTTACCTTATTGCACTTATCACCGGATAGCTGGCCATGATACTTCCGAGTGTAATGCCTTAAATAACCGCGGGTATTCCAGATCCTTCCGTGGTCGATCATACAGTAGAAGTAGAAGAGGTAATAGAGGCCGTGGTTCCCAGCCTAATAACCAGAACTAAGCAAAGTTTGTGAACTCGGGAATCCAGCGCCCCAATCAGACCGACCTGACAGTAGGAGATACGAGTACTCCATCCCCATCCAGAATTCCTTCGAGGCTCTGTGTGATCTCGATGGAGAGGATTGCGGTGATGAAACTCCAGTAACTGATGATGACTGCTCTGTAGACTAGATAATTGAGGAAATTATTGATGAAATTCCAGTGATGGAAGATGATACTTTTGGAGACGAGGTGGAAGAAACTTTTACTGATGATAATCCGCCATCTTGTTTGCATATTAGTTCCAGTGCAAATATGGGTCCCTTAGTAGAAGGATCCGTGTATGGTGCACCCGTTCAGGTGTTTATGGATTCTGGGGCACAAGTCAATATCATCAGGTCTAGTTTGTTTAGAGATAAGCAGCTAAAACATGTCCTTCTCATAGAACCAGCTCGTGTGTCCACCCTTCGTGGTGTTGCGGGTTCTCCATTACGTGTCAGAGGTCGGACTACTCTTACCTTCTTTATCCAAGGTAGAGAATTAACTACTTCTTTCCTTGTCGTTGATAGGATTAGTTTCCCTGGTGACCTTCTACTCGGATTTGCTGCCATGAGAGATTTCCGTATTGTGCTTGATCCTTACCGATGGCAGGCAGAAATCGATGACCTAGTTGTACCATTTTGGGGTTATCAACTGGGATCCGAGGTCTGCCATACAGCTGCAGAGTTTACAGACCGGATTAGGTATTTGCAAGCCGATATGTTACCTAGTAGCGTCAAGCGGCCAGGCACTGGAAATTCTGTCACTCAAGTCTGTGTTCCACCCTCAACAAATTTAGACATGCAAGATAGTGCCCAGCCTACTCAGGTACCGGAGGTATCCCGGACCGCCTTGAGTACTGAGTCTATCTCGGCAATGCCGACTAATTCAAGTAGTAGTTTCTCCACAGGGGACGCCTTGTCGGAAAACACCTATTTGAAATTAGTAATGCCATCTCTTGTCGACGTCACGTGCCGTCTGCAGAAAGATACCTCTGTAGCAGCTAGTGCCCTCACTAGAGTGTCTGTTGTTCCCCCATGTTCCAGATGGTGACAATGTTCTAGTTGACAGTAATTCCTGCAGAGTGAAGGGTTTATTTGTTGAGCCATCTTTACATACTGTCCAAGACAGTAAGATATTCCTAGTTGTCGCTAATACCTTGGGTCACAGTGTTCGACTCAGAGCCAATACCATCATTGTTGATCTTGTTCACTACCCTTACCCTATTTGGGTTGAGGATGAGTTGCCACCTGACCAGTGGGTCGGTGCTATTTCAACCGGGAGGATCCATCCACTCCACCGGACCAGTCTATTCCACCAGTAGAAGAGAAAGACTTAGCTTCTACTGACTTTCCAGATGAAGTCGGACGGTTGTTGAAACTGTTGAATAAACACCGTAGAGCAATTGCCTTACCAGGTGAGAAGATGGGTTTAACGAACCTATTGTCCCATCGTATCCCACTTGAACCTGGTACCAGACCAATTTATGTACCTGCGTACAGGATGCCGATTCACAAGTCGCTGTCGCAGAGGAATTAATAAATAAGATGCTTGACGATGGTGTGATCGTACCTAGTAACTCACCCTGGAATGCGCCCTTAATCCTAGTACCTAAGAAGGACGGTACTTGGCGCCCAGTGATTGATTTTAGGAAGTTAAATGCGAAAACAATTCCAGACCGTTTCCCACTTCCTGTACTTGGTGACCTGTTACGTAATATAGGAGATAATAAGGTCTTCTCAACCCTCGATTTGTTACAAGGGTTTTGGCAAGTTCCTCTTCATGAGGACAGCCAAGAGCTCACCGCATTCTCTACTCCAACAGGGCATTTCGAATTCTGTCGTATGGCTTTTGGATTAAGATCTTCACCTATAACATTCTCGAGGTTCATGACCAATATTTTTAGAGGCCTTATAGGAAAAGATCTAATGGTATATTTAGATGACGTAATTGTTATGTCCGAGGATGTAAATAAGCATTTAGAAAGACTGGAGAAGGTACTGAGTAAGCTTGAAGAAGCCAATCTAAAGATCAAACTGTCTAAATGTCAATTTTTCAGATCAGAAATTAAGTTTCTGGGTCACGTAGTCACTCCTAGAGGGGTTATGACTGACCGAAGTAAAGTAGATGCAGTATTGAATTTTCCAACTCCCAAAACTGCTGATGCCGTAAGATCCTTTGTGGGCTTAGCAGGTTTTTATAGATCATATATTGCCAATTTTTCCTCAATAGCAGCTCCTCTAACTGAGTTGCTTAATAAAGATGCTCCATTTGTTTGGACCTTCAGTCAGGAAAAGCATTTCAAACCTTGAAAGAAAGATTAACTTCTGCTCCAATCTTAAAATTCCCAGATTTTACAAAGCCTTTCTATTTAACCACTGATGCTAGTTCTATAGGCATTGGTGCAGTTCTTGCACAGAAGATTGATAGTAAATACAACGCAGTTGCATTTGCTAGTCGAGTCCTTACAAAGGCTGAAAGGAATTATACAGTAACTGAGCAAGAAGCCTTAGCAATAGTGTGGTCTTTAAAACACTTCCGAGACATAATTTATCAGTACCCTGTCCATGTCTTGACAGATCATGCACCTCTAATACCATTGTTCCAGAATAAACAACCTACTGGAAGACTAGCTAGATGGTCCTTAACTATCCAAGAGTTCAACCCTACCTTTGAACATTTACCTGGCAAGTCAAATGTAGTTGCAGATGCTTTATCGCGTCATGTTAGCGTAGTAACTGCTGATCCTCCGTTTAGTGCTGAGGATGTAAAGAATGCCCAAAGAACAGATCCCTTGTGGTCTGGTGTGACTCGATTCCTGCTACAGGAAGACCTTATTCTTACTGTGAAGCCACCAGCACCTATCAGTGACTTTGTTATGAACCAAGAATTACTGTATCGCGTAACCGAGCTGGGAACGCCTAGTAGACGGGCATACCAGTTAGTAATTCCTCAGTCACTAGTAAAAGTGTTGCACACCCTGGTATGGACCGTTCGATTAAACAAGCAAGATTGAAGTACTTTTGGCCTCGTATGGCAACTGATATTACCGAGTATGTTAAGAAGTGTAGTGTTTGTATGAAACACAAGGGTAATATCAACGGTCCCAATCCTATCCAGATGTATCCCACTACTAGTGAGCCATGGGAAAGAGTTGCAATAGATCTGCTAACTAATTTTCAATGTACAACGCAAGGCAATAAACATCTGTGTGTGATGGTCGATCATTTCACCAGATATTGTGAGTTAGTTCCTATTCCAGACAAGACTGCCGAGACAGTAGCTAAAGCGTTTAAGGAACGTATAATCTGTAGACACACCACTCCTAAATCCTTAGTATCCGATAATGGAGGTGAATTTTGCAACGAGATTCTAGAAAACCTATGTGCCTTGTATAAGATTACTAAATCTACCATTGTTCCACACCATCCTGCCAGCAATGGTTTAGCAGAAAGAACTAATAAAAAAGTACTCGATGTCTTGAGAGCCACTGTTAATCCCAATAGTTCAACCTGGGATGAAGTTATACCTGATGTTCAATGTGCTATAAATTCTGCTTGAATGTGCTATAAATTCGCTTGAACAACAAAAAAAAGGCACAATACCCTGACTGGAACAGTACACAAATAAGCCGCACATAGAAGAGAGTGTGACTTTGTAAATGGTCCAAGTCGGACCGAAACGTCGTCGTAAGCTCCTCTCTTCTATGAATACTTGCAAGCAGCCTGCAGATTATCCACCTCGTTATCTTTCATGGGGAACACACGTGTCAACACCGCCTATGTGAATGTGGTCATGTTGTTCATTTATACATGTTTATTCTCTGTCACGTTTTTAGGAGAGTAGTAAAATGGAGGCAGATCAATCAGTAAAGTGCCAGGAAGGCACTGTATCAACACTGTATCAACACTGTATCGACACTGTATCAACACTGTATCGACACTGTATCAACACTGTATCGACACTGTATCGACACTGTATCGACACTGTATCAACACTGTATCAACATTCATGGTCCCAGATTATTCAACAGCTTACCAGAAGATATCAGAGACACTGATGGGACAAATATAGAAGTCTTCAAGAGGAAACTGAACAAGTATCTTCACCAGGTGCCAGAGCAACAAGGCTGTGATAAATATGTGCGGCCACCAACATCAACAGTATGGTTGACCAGGCATGCATCAGACGAGCCTTCCCATGACCGGGCTCCAGGAGTAGAAAAACTCTCTGAACTTATCAAAGGTAAAGGTAGGTATTCCCAGAGAGACGTCTGGCAGAGTACGATTCCCCAAAGAGACGTAAGAAAGAGGCAGGTATCCCAGGCAGGTACCCCTGTACGGGCGTGAGAAGGGGTTAGGCATCACTAGAGTAAGAAATAAATAGCTTTCCTTGCTACGTCTACTGGTCCACAAATCATAATAACCTGGTTGCAGCAGTCTGGTGTTCCGCCCGCCATGAGCCTCAAACATCCTTCAAACCTCTGAGACTAATCCACTAAAACCCAGAAAATCACCGCAATAAATACTAATTTTCTGCTTAACGCTGCCCAATATCCAGTTTACCCCCGTTTTCATCATGCTACTATTGTCTGGCCTTTTCTTTTTTTAGTGTCCATACGTTAAAAACTCTAAACATAGACGCTACAATAACTAAAGTCAACATTCCTAAATATATATATATCTTGCATGACTAATATCGCTAATTTCCCTTATAAGAAAGCCTTTGGTGGAAATATACTAAGGTCGAAAGTTTAATATTTATGAATAAAAAGCAGCAGACGACTCCATCTCCCTCATTTAATTATAAAAAGTATTTCTTAGGTAATTGTTTCCTAGGTCATAGACCTGGCCGTGGGGGCGTTGATCCCCGAAACCCTCTCCAGGTACACCCCAGGTAGGTAGTAGGTTGGCAGACACCTGCTGGTCTTTTCTTTCAGTATTTACATCTAGCACAAATTACATGTTAGTGAATGTGTATGTATGTGCTTATGCAAACTAATTTGATTTTTCGTCTGTATTTTGAAACAGTCATGGTCCTTTTTTTTCGTATTTCCTTTTAAATTTCATGGAAAACAGGGTTTAAATCCGTGTTCCCTGGGCCAAGCTTATCACACAAGCCGACCAAAATGCCTAGTCATCTGTATCACTTTCTAAAGAGGTAAAAAAAAATCAGATTCGAAGTTTGGTTTTTTGAAAATGAATAAGGAACAGATGATAATTATGATGATAATTATTGTTAATATTATGAAAGAAATGAAGCTGATTGTTTTACCACTGAGCAAAACAAAGGTTACAGGGGTGGCAAAGTTTTAATGGGTAGGAAAATATAGGAATAACTCAGGTGTATCTGTAACAACTGGAGATAAAGAAGGGACCTATGCAATAATACATTATCACAGGTGGAAAGAACAGAATTTGGGTTTAAATGAAGGAGTAATGAATTTTAAAAATAGTGAGGTGAGAAATGTGGGTTATATTAAGTTTTTATGTGTCTTCATATAATAGGAAAGGGAGAGTGAGAAAATTTGAGACATTAGACGAAAGTTAAGTAAGTTTTGAATAAAGTTAGATAATAAAAGCTGTGAGAGAGACTGTCGTAAAGGGCGTAGAAGGTAAATGGGTGATCCTCGAAAGTTACCGCATCTCCAGATACAACTTATAGTTGTCCCCAACCATCGAGTCTTAGCTCCAGCCATGCCATTTTTTAGCAGATTCGAGTGTGTCGTAGCTGTGGTGTTGTTCATCAAAATTTTTGTTGTATACTTGGTGTTTTTTGATAAATGGGTGTGGGCCGGACACGATTCCTAAAGGTGGTCGAGAAAGCCTCCTTGGCATGTGAATCGGTTCCCGTAAACTAACACGCAGAGTAGCGCAGAGTAGCGCAGAGTAGCGCAAGTAGCGCAGAGTAGCGTAGAGTAGCGCAGAGTAGCACGCTGCCTTCTACTGCGAATGTACGGACATTAAGTAGCTCTTCATGGCCATCACTTAGAGAAAACAGAGATAATCATGAAGAGGAACATTAGTCAAGAATCATCGTCAAAATTTAGCATCTTGCAGGTCAGATGTGACCGAACATGTTCTTGAAGTATTGAACATTGTAATGTAAGAAGGGAGGAACAATATAGCAGGTCTACTGGCCCATACTAGGCAGGTATTTATCCAACCAAAACCCACTAACAACAATATTTGCTCAACCCATTTTCAGTGTTGTCCAATGAATAGGTTGTGTCAGATCTGTTAATTCATATGAAAGTCCCACTCAAATCCAACCACTCTAACTCATGTATATTAAAATGGTAAGGCACATATGCAACATGTGCACATATGCAACATGTACACATGTGCAACAGTGAGGGAAAACGTAGGACCGCTGAAAATTGGGGATGGACAGTTGACCGATATGTGTTCTCTATTTAATGACTATTTTTTGTCAGTCTTTACACAAGAAGACGTAAATGAGATTCCAGCATTTAACAATTATACAGTTTCTGAAGAATTCAAATTAACTGAAATAAAATAAGTCCCCGGGACCCGACGAGTTGTTTTCCAGAGTACATAAAGAATACGAGATGGAACTTAGTCAGCCATTAACGAGCGTGTTTAATGTTTGCATCCTAACTGGTGTTGTGTCAGACAAGTGGAAGATAGCTAATGTAGTTCCTATATTTAGATAAGGGGATAAGTCCATTTCATCAAATTAACGTCCAATAAGCTTGACGTCTATAGTACGCAAATATATTATTAGAAGTCACCTTGAAGAGCATTATTTGATTAATAAGTCTCAGCATGGATTCACGAGAGGTCGTTCCTACCTGACAAATTTACTGAAATTCTTTAATATAGCATTTAAGGCAGTAGATAACGATAAAGAATATAATGTTGTTTAAATGGATTTCAGTAAAGCCTTCAATAGAGTACCTCACAAAAGACTGTTAAGAAAAGTGGCAGCTCATATCATAGGAGGTAAAGTTCTAACATTGATCGAGGCATGGCTTACCAATAGAAAGCAGAGAGTTTCCATTAATTGCGTCAAATCTGAATAGGAACTGGTCACTAGTTGCGTCCCACAAGGATAAATTTTAAGCCCACTGTTGTTCATAATTCACATTAATGACCTTGATGAGAGAATTACAAGTGACGTGATCAAATTTGCTGATGATACAAAAATAGGCCTGCCTAGTATGGGCCAACAGGCCTGCTGCAGTGTTCCTCCTTTCTTATGTTCTTATGTTCTTATGATTCATTCTGAGGAGGATACCAATGAACTCCAGGAGGATTTGGACAAATTAATGTCTTGGTCTGAGAAATGGCAGAGGAAGTTCAATGTGGACATATGTAAAGTACAAGTCCGTGGAGGATATAATTGCCAGTGACTTCTATATATTTATATATTTAAATTTATTGATGTCATAGCTGAATATGACCCATTTTTTTATTATTGCCACGTTAATTTCGTTTAGGCTATTACAATATCAATGCTTGTGGGATTTTTTTAATGCTATAATATTCATCTTTCTAGCTATGGGCACTGCTGTGCCTGAAGGCACTTCCGGTACCTTTTTCCCTCCCTCGCTCACTCCAGTAAAGGCGGTCCTCTGGGAACGTTATTTGTTTGGACACCCTCCTCTTTTCTGCAATTTTGCAAGCTCCTGATGATGTGTTGATTGCAACACGAAAGGCCAAGAGCTATCATTCTACTCCCCGTGGTTGTTTCGCATATATATATATATATATATATATATATATATATATATATATATATATATATATATATATATATATATATATATATATATATATATATATATATATATATATATGAGTGTAAGGAGAGAGAGAGATTTTGGGAGATGTTAAGCGAATGTATAGGAACTTTTGAACCAAATGAGAGAGTAATTGTGGTAGGGGACCTAAATGCTAAAGTGGGAGAAACATGCAGAGAGGGTGTAGTAGGTAAGTTTGGGGTGCCAGGTGTAAATGATAATGGGAGCCCTTTGATTGAACTTTGTATAGAAAGGGGGTTTAGTTATAGGTAATACATATTTTAAGAAAAAGAGGATAAATAAGTATACAAGATATGATGTAGGGCGTAATGACAGTAGTTTGTTGGACTATGTATTGGTAGATAAAAGACTGTTGAGTAGACTTCAGGATGTACATGTTTATAGAGGGGCTACAGATATATCAGATCACTTTTTAGTTATAGCTACAGTGGGAGTAAAAGGTAGATGGGATACAAGGAAAATAGAATCAGTAAGTAAAAGAGAGGTGAAGGTTTATAAACTAAAAGAGGAGGCAGTTAGGGTAAGATATAAACAACTATTGGAGGATAGATGGGCTAGTGAGAGTGTAGGCAATGGGGTCGAAAATGTATGGGGTAGATTTAAAAATGTAGTGTTAGAGTGTTCAGCAGAAGTTTGTGGTTACAGGCGAGTGGGTGCGGATGGAAGAGGAGCGATTGGTGGAATGATGATGTAAAGAGAGTAGTAAGGGAGAAAAAGTTAGCATATGAGAGGTTTTTACAAAGTAGAAGTGATGCAAGGAGGGAAGAGTATATGGAGAGAAAAGAGAGGTTAAAAGAGTGGTGAAGCAATGTAAAAAGAGAGCAGATGAGAGAGTGGGTGAGATGTTATCAGCAAATTTTGTTGAAAATAAGAAAAAGTTTTGGAATGAGATTAATAAGTTGAGGAAGCCTAGAGAACAAATGGATTTGACAGTTAAAAATAGGAGAGGAGAGTTATTAAATGGAGAGTTAGAGGTATCGGGAAGATGGAGAGAATATTTTGAGGATTTGTTAAATGTTGATGAAGACAGGGAAGCTGTGATTTCGTGTGTAGGGCAAGGAGGAATAACATCTTGTAGGAGTGTGGAAGAGCCAGTTGTGGGTGTAGGGGAAGTTCGTGAGGCAGTGGGTAGAATGAAAGGGGTAAGGCAGCTGGGATTGATGGGATAAAGATAGAAATGTTAAAAGCAGGTGGGGATATAATTTTGGAGTGGTTGGTGCTATTATTTAATAAATGTATGGAAGAGGGTAAGGTACCTAGGGATTGGCAGAGAGCGTGTATTGTTCCTTTGTATAAAGGCAAAGGGGACAAAAGAGAGTGCAAAAATTATAGGGGAATAAGTCTTTTGAGTGTACCTGGTAAAGTGTATGGTAGAGTTATTATTGGAAGAATTAAGAGTAAAACAGAAAGCAGGATAGCAGATGAACAAGGGGGCTTTAGGAAAGGTAGGGGGTGTGTAGACCAAGTGTTTCCAGTGAAACATATAGGTGAACAGTATTTGAATAAGGGTAAAGATGTTTTTGTGGCATTTATGGATTTGGAAAAGGCGTATGATAGGGTAGATAGGGGGGCAATGTGGCAGATGTTGCAGGTGTATGGAATAGGAGGAAGGTTACTGAAAGCAGTGAAGAGTTTTTATGAGGATAGTGAGGCTCAGGTTAGAGTGTGTAGGAGGGAAGGGGACTATTTCCCAGTAAAAGTGGGCCTTAGACAAGGATGTGTGATGTCACCGTGGTTGTTCAATATATTTATAGATGGGGTTGTAAGAGAAGTGAATGCGAGGGTCTTGGCAAGAGGTGTTGGGCTAAAAGATAAAGAAGCAAATACAAAGTGGGAGTTGTCACAGTTGCTTTTTGCTGATGACACTGTGCTTTGGGAGATTCTGAAGAGAAGCTGCAGAGGTTGGTGGATGAATTTGGTAGGGTGTGTAAAAGAAGAAAATTGAAAGTGAATATAGGAAAGAGTAAGGTGATGAGGATAACAAAAGAATAGGTGACGAAAGATTGGATATCAGATTGGAGGAGAGAGTATGGAGGAGGTGAATGTATTCAGATATTTGGGAGTGGACATGTCGGCGGATGGGTCTATGAAGGATGAGGTGAATCATAGAATTGATGAGGGAAAAGGGTGAGTGGAGCACTTCGGAGTCTGTGGAGACAAAGAACCTTGTCCATGGAAGTAAAGAGGGGAATGTATGAGAGTATAGTTATACCAACGCTCTTATATGGGTGTGAAGCATGGGTGATGAATGTTGCAATGAGGAGAAGGCTGGAGGCAGTGGAGATGTCATGTCTGAGGTCAATGTGTGGTGTGAATATAATGCAGAGAATTCGGAGTTTGGAAATTAGGAGGAGGTGCGGGATTACCAAAACGATTGTCCAGAGAGCTGAGGAGGGGTTGTTGAGGTGGTTTGGACATGTAGAGAGAATGGAACGAGACAGAGTGACTTCGAGAGTGTATAAATCTGTAGTGGAGGGAAGGCGGGGTAGGGGTCGGCCTAGGAAAGGTTGGAGGGAGGGGGTAAAGGAAGTTTTGTGTGCGAGGGGCTTGGACTTCCAGCAAGCATGTGTGAGCGTATTTGATAGGAGTGAATGGAGGCATATGGTTTTTAATACTTGACGTGCTGTTGGAGTGTGAGCAAAGTAACATTTATGAAGGGATTCAGGAAACCGGCAGGCCGGACTTGAGTTCTGGAGATGGGAAGTACAGTGCCGGCACTCTGAAGGAGGGGTGTTAATGTTGCAGTTTTATAACTGTAGTGTAAAGCACCCTTCTGGCAAGACAGTGATGGAGTGAATGATGATGAAAGTTTTTCTTTTTCGGGCCACCCTGCCTTGGTGGAATCGGCCGATGTGTTAATAAAAAAAAAAAATATATATATATATATATATATATATATATATATATATATATATATATATATAAATGCTTTAGTAATAGACAGAATACATTTATAGAAAACACAAACATGAACATGAATACAATGGTACAATATGTCAAAGATTATGAATCTCCTCCAGCTCCTCCGAAGCCGGACGCGAGCCAAGTATGCAGCATGCATTTCCCCTCTGGATGGCCACGCTGAGACGCTGGAACATGAACGTGGCTGCCCTTGGGTCCCTGGTGGTGTCGATGAGTCTGGAACCCAGTTCTTTAAGGAAACGTGTTGCATTTTTTTCCCACGCTCCCAAGGTCTCTGATCCCACTGGGACAAATTTATACTGTTGGCTTATGTCCCTGTACTTGCCGATTTTGTACTCCTCTCTGTGGTCAGCAGCTCCTCCCTGTCGCCCAACACTGTGAGGGATGTAGGTGTCAGCCAGTGTCGACACACAGGTATAATCCCATGCTAAGAGCTTGCCATTATATATATATATATATATATATATATATATATATATATTTCTTCCATTTTTTTCATTTTCAACAAGTCGGTCGTCTCCCACCAAGGCAGGGTGACCCAAAAATATCTCTCCAAGAGAGAACCCGCAATAATGGATTCAAATTGGATAAGTTTAGATTTAGAAACGATATAGGAAAATATTGGTTTGGAAATAGGGTAGTTGATGAGTGGAACAGTCTGCCTAGTAGGGTCATTGAAGCTAGGACCTTGGGTAGTTTCAAATTTAGGTTGGATAAATTCATGAGTGAGAGGGGTTGGATTTGAGTGGGACTCGCACTTGAGTTAATAGAATCTTCAAAGCTTATTTCTTGGGTAGAATTGAAAATTAGGTTGGGCAATTATTCTGTTAGTGGGATGGATTGTGAAGGACCTGCCTAGTATGGGCCAACAGGCCTGCTGCAGTGTTCCTCCTTTCTTATGTTTCTTATGTTCTTATGTTCTTAAAATCCCCAAAAAGAAAATATTTTCATCATCATTCAACACTTTCACCACACTCATACATAATCACTGTCTTTGCAGAGGAGCTCAGATACGACAGCTGAGGATAGTCCCTCCCAGCTGTCACTATCCCAGACCCCTCCTTTAAAGTGCAGGCATTGTACTTCCCATTTCCAGGACTCAAGTCCAACTAAATCAATTAACTGGTTTCCCTGAATCCCTTCACAAAATGTTACCCTGCTCACACTCCAACAGCTCGTCAGGTCCCAAAAACCATTCGTCTCCATTCACTCCTATCTAACACGCTCACACATGCTTGCTGGAAGTCCAAGCCCCTCGTTAACAAAACCTCCTTTACCCCCTCACTCCAACATTTTCGAGGACGACCCCTACCCCGCTATCCTTCCCCTACAGATTTATATGCTCTCCAAGTCATTCTACTTTGATCCATTCTCTCTAAATAACCAAACCACCTCAACAACCCCTCTTCAGCCCTCTGACAAATACTTTTAGTAACTCCACACCTTCTCCTAATTTCCACACTCCGAATTTTCTGCGTATATATACATAGGTAGGTTTTCAAAGTTTCTCTTGGTATAAAATTAAAAAAAATTACATTACCATAAATGAAAAAAATATATCTTTAAACGTATAAGAGAAAATTTTAGAAAGGCACGACTATATATATATATATATATATATATATATATATATATATATATATATATATATATAACCATAAATGAAATAAATATATCTTTAAACGTATAAGATAAAATTTTAGAAAGGCACGACAATATATATATATATATATATATATATATATATATATATATATATATATATATATATATATATATATATATATATATATATATATCTCTAACATTTTTAATTTATCTCTTCAAACAGGTGTAGTGTCTGATATGTGGAAGATGGCTAATGTAATTCCTATTCACTCTGGTCAGTAGAACTGTCTCTCACTAGTGACAATATTCACTCTGGTCAGTAGTATTGTCTTTCACTAGTGACAATATTCACTCTGGTCAGTAGTACTGTCTCTCACTTGTGACAACATTCACTCTGGTCAGTAGAACTATCTCTAACTAGTGACAATATTCACTTTGGTCAGTATACTGTCTCTCACTAGTGACAGTATTCACTCTGGTCAGTAGTACTGTCTCTCACTAGTGACAATATTCACTCTGGTCAGTAGTACTGTATCTCACTAGTGACAATATTCACTCTGGTCAGTAGTACTGTCTATCACTAGTGACAATATTCACTCTGGTCAGTAGTACTGTATCTCACTAGTGACAATATTCACTCTGGTCAGTAGTACTATCTCTCACTAGTGACAATATTCACTCTGATCAGTAGAACTGTCTCTCACTAGTGACAATATTCACTCTGGTCAGTAGTACTGTCTCTCACTAGTGACAATATTCACTCTGGTCAGTAGAACTGTCTCTCACTAGTGACAATATTCACTCTGGTCAGTAGTACTGTCTCTCACTAGTGACAATATTCACTCTGGTCAGTAGAAATGTCTCTCACTAGTGACAATATTCACTCTGGTCAGTAGAACTGTCTCTCACTAGTGACAATATTCACTCTGGTCAGTAGTACTATCTCTCACTAGTGACAATATTCACTCTGGTCAGTAGAAGTGTGTCTCACTAGTGACAATATTCACTCTGGTCAGTAGAAGTGTGTCTCACTAGTGACAATATTCACTCTGGTCAGTAGTACTGTCTCTCACTAGTGACAATATTCACTCTGGTCAGTAGAACTGTCTCTCACTAGTGACAATATTCACTCTGGTCAGTAGAACTGTCTCTCACTAGTGACAATATTCACTCTGGTCAGTAGAACTGTCTCTCACTAGTGACAATATTCACTCTGGTCAGTAGTACTGTCTCTCACTAGTGACAATATTCACTCTGGTCAGTAGTACTGTCTTTCACTAGTGACAATATTCACTCTGGTCAGTAGTACAGTCTCTCACTAGTGACAATATTCACTCTGGTCAGTAGTACTGTCTCTCACTAGTGACAATATTCACTCTGGTCAGTAGTACTGTCTCTCACTAGTGGCAATATTCACTCTGGTCAGTAGTATTGTCTCTCACTAGTGACAATATTCACTCTAGTCAGTTGTGCTGTCTCTCATTAGTGACAATATTCACTCTGGTCAGTAGTACTGTCCCTCACTAGTGACAATATTCACTCTGGTCAGTAGTACTGTATCTCACTAGTGACAATATTCACTCTGGTCAGTAGTACTGTCCCTCACTAGTGACAATATTCACTCTGGTCAGTAGTACTGTATCTCACTAGTGACAATATTCACTCTGGTCAGTAGTACTGTCTCTCACTAGTGACAATATTCACTTTGGTCAGTAGTACTGTCTCTCACTATTGACAATATTCACTCTGGTCAGTAGTACTGTATCTCACTAGTGACAATATTCACTCTGGTCAGTAGTACTGTCTCTCACTAGTGTTCAATATTCACTCTGGTCAGTAGTACTGTATCTCACTAGTGACAATATTCACTCTGGTCAGTAGTACTATCTCTCACTAGTGACAATATTCACTCTGATCAGTAGAACTGTCTCTCACTAGTGACAATATTCACTCTGGTCAGTAGTACTGTCTCTCACTAGTGACAATATTCACTCTGGTCAGTAGAACTGTATCTCACTAGTGACAATATTCACTCTGGTCAGTAGTACTGTCTCTCACTAGTGACAATATTCACTCTGGTCAGTAGAAATGTCTCTCACTAGTGACAATATTCACTCTGGTCAGTAGAACTGTCTCTCACTAGTGACAATATTCACTCTGGTCAGTAGTACTATCTCTCACTAGTGACAATATTCACTCTGGTCAGTAGTACTATCTCACACTAGTGACAATATTCATTCTGGTCAGTAGAAGTGTGTCTCACTATTGACAATATTCACTCTGGTCAGTAGTACTGTCTCTCACTAGTGACAATATTCACTCTGGTCAGTAGAACTGTCTCTCACTAGTGACAATATTCACTCTGGTCAGTAGAACTGTCTCTCACTAGTGACAATATTCACTCTGGTCAGTAGTACTGTCTCTCACTAGTGACAATATTCACTCTGGTCAGTAGTACTGTCTTTCACTAGTGACAATATTCACTCTGGTCAGTAGTACAGTCTCTCACTAGTGACAATATTCACTCTGGTCAGTAGTACTGTCTCTCACTAGTGACAATATTCACTCTGGTCAGTAGTACTGTCTCTCACTAGTGACAATATTCACTCTGGTCAGTAGTATTGTCTCTCACTAGTGACAATATTCACTCTAGTCAGTTGTGCTGTCTCTCATTAGTGACAATATTCACTCTGGTCAGTAGTACTGTCTCTCACTAGTGTCAATATTCACTTTGGTCAGTAGTACTGTCTCTCACTAGTGACAATATTCACTCTGGTCAGTAGTACTGTCTCTCACTAGTGACAATATTCACTCTGGTCAGTAGTACTGTCTCTCACTAGTGACAATATTCTCTCTGGTCAGTAGTACTGTCTCTCACTAGTGACAATATTCTCTCTGGTCAGTAGTACTGTCTCTCACTAGTGACAATATTCACTCTGGTCAGTAGTACTGTCTCTCACTAGTGACAATATTCACTCTGGTCAGTAGTGCTGTCTCTCATTAGTAACAATATTCACTCTGGTCAGTAGAACTGTCTCACACTAGTGACAATATTCACTCTGGTCAGTAGTACTGTCTCTCACTAGTGATAATATTCACTCTGGTCAGTAGTACTGTCTCTCACTAGTGATAATATTCACTCTGGTCAGTAGAACTGTGTCTCACTAGTGACAATATTCACTCTGGTCAGTAGAACTGTCTCTCACTAGTGACAATATTAACTAACTGATTTTATATTTTGAAAGTACGTGTTTCAAATTTGAAGATTCAAGTTCGTCTTGAATTTAATAATTGATGTTTCACCAATTTTCCTGAAGAAATTAGGAAATAAGTTTCCTTTCTCTCACCTTCTGAATACTTTGCTGACTGGATTCAGTTCTACAAAGTTTATATTAAACTGAGTTAGAAATTTATGCCACACTCTGTACTATTTCTTTTGCGTGCATTGAAATAGATGGGGCTGGGATTAAAGAATTCGGGGGTAACTTTCTCTGGTCGTACGAAAAACAGGAGCACATCTAGTTGTTTAATAAACTGGAATCTGCAATCCTCCACTGAGCTAGCAGACAGGACAGCTTAAAGCAAAAATTTCCTGATTAACGCCCAGATAGTCCAGTTTTTTTTTCCAAGTGAAATTTGTCTGAGTTCAAGGTTTGAAGTCGATCAGATAAGGCATTCACATACCATTTGAAAACACCGTTGCAATTCTTAAAATTTCTTCAGTAGAACTGGCAAATTGTCACCTACACAGCCCCAAGATTAATAAAAAAAAAGATTTATTTAGATATTGCAGAGTTTATGTACTGGAGTTGATGAGACCTGAAAGTCGTCAGGAACTGCTTAAACAATAATATGTAAAACTAATGGTAAGTTAGAAATTACACAGAGTAAACTCAGTGCGAACCTTGTGGTGGATAAAGGTTATCAAAGCTTCAAGTTTGAAGCACATTAGAAGAAGCTTTTCAAGATCATTGCTGGAAATCCATCTATTTAAAGTTTACAAAATATGTTAGTAAACTGGCATTTAGAAAGCCTAAATTTATTGGGTCCCATCCTGTTGATAAGTGGTATCTGTCTTTGACTCTTAGACAGAAGCTCTTCAGAAGAAGCATATTTATTTTATTGTACTGCCCAAAAATATACTACACAGTTATGAAAATGAAACTGACAAGATGACAATCAACCATCAACTAAGTACGATACATCACAGTTGAAAACTTGAAGCCATATCTACGAATTGCCTAAATATTTTTGGCTGAAGATTTATACTTATGTTACTCCCAAGCTTCAATCATAAGTATATAACAAGCCAGTTGCACCCCGTGTCACTTAGTGTGACACGTGTAACATAAGTCTTTCTATTCTTGAACATATTTCTGCCCTTGTTGATGCTTCTGTTTACTCACGTCATTATACACAGCACTTGCAGTGGAAGCTTGAGACCAGTTGATTTGAGGAGAGAGTACAGGGTCAACAGTTTGTCTATTTTATTAATTTAGTGCTCAAGCAACTTGTTACACAGTGAACGTATTGTCAAATTTCAGATTATTTCAAGGTTCTAAGTGACAAACTCCATGACAGTGATGGATCCCAATGTTGTGTCCCACAGCTATGAAGCACAATCGCCCCTTGGAAAAATAGACAGAAACAAAACCCTTCTGCTACACTTAAGTCCACTGTGAACCCACCACTATGAACCCACCAGCAGTAGTTCATCTTTCTTACAGCGGTGGGAGCCATTTTCGCTGACGACTTTTATTCTTTATCATCAAAATGGTTTGAAAAAATGTGGAATTTCTTTCAAGGCAAGACCGTAGGATGTTATTTATATTTAAAAGTTAAAATGCGAAAAAGAATATTCGTTAATACAGTAAAAAAAATACAGGAAAACCTAAAGAACGAATTTCCTATTAAATGGTCGATCACCATGCCCAGCCCTTCTAGGGCAGGGTAGGTGCCAAGGTCTGGAGCTTGCTACCATCTGCAGCTCGTAAGCCTGCCCTTCCCGTTAGGGAAGGTGGCAGACCAGAGAGGCCTAGCGTCTATCTACCTCCATGCCTCATGCTGGTGGGGAATGTGGCTAGGCCTGGGGCCAGTTGGTCCCGCCGATGAGGGGTATCCCCTCCCATGGGAGACATAGGTCTCTGACACTCCCACGCCAGGGAGCCGAGGCCGGGTCGCCATCTGGTAAAGACCCGGGCCGGGAAAATTACCGGTGAATCAACACTTCCTCCTCCTCCTCCTATTAAATACTTTCCTCTTGGTATAAGGACTCCACTACACAACAAGGTCAGACAAGATCCAACACCTTATTTTGGAGTGAGGTGTATCTTAATGCCATAAACTGAGTGCGCTGTTAGGTTCGGTAGCCTAGTCACATATACACATTTGTGCTGCACCAATTATTTTCTCCACAACCAACATAATTACGTGGACGCTTCTCCAAGATAATCTGGATTTCTCCCAGTCCATCATTTCAGGAGTAATATCATCACATCTGCAGGATAGTGTTAGGGGACGTCTAGCCAGAGAAGAATTTCCAGGTGTTTAGAGCCGAGTGTATTCTTAACTATAAATCTCACCGGGATACCTTCTTAATATATTCTGTTCTTGTCATACTAGATGACCAGGGAACTCATTTTTTTTATATTTTTTATTTTAGTAGCTTTGATTATAACACAATTTTAAATGTTATTTTAAGTCGATTTTATTACAACTTTGTTAGGTAATTTGAGAATAATAATCTTGATTTTTATTATTCCCTTAAAAATCATTAACCTGTTTCATCCCATCTTGCTTTATGGTGCACTCTCTGTCTGGTGCACTCTGGCTGGTGCACTCTGGCTGGTGCACTCTGGCTGGTGCACTCTGGCTGGTGCACTCTGGCTGGTGCACTCTCTGCTGGTGCACTCTGCTGGTGTAATCTCTGGCTGGTGCACTCTCTGGCTGGTGCACTCTCTGGCTGGTGCACTCTCTGGCTGGTGCACTTTGGCTGGTGCACTCTGGCTGGTGCATTCTGGCTGGTGCACTCTGGCTGGTGCACTCTGGCTGGTGCACTCTGGCTGGTGCACTCTCTGGCTGATGGATATAAGATCATTGTTTCTGGCACCAGAGATGAGTCAAATATCAAGAGAGCTGAACTTGTGAGTACGAAAGAGTACACAACATAAGACACAAGAAAGATTAAAGAGTTCGTAACAGTGGTCATAAATGATGCTGTAGTGAGGAAATTATTGATGTATGATAACGATGCTCTGTATCAACACCATCAATATAAATTAAAATTTAATTAAAAAGCTAATCATCAATTATACTCTGGATGAGCATCAACATCATCAACATAAATTAATTAAAAAGATCGTCATCATCATTCGTATGTTATGTTTTTCATTAAGTACAACGAGGATAGTTAAGGAGACATTCTTTACAAAAGTCAGCATCGTCATTTAACTACGAAAGTAAATTAATTAACTCGTGGCAATTTTTAACCTGATTTATGATCAGCTGACGGTTATCACATTTCAGTGTCAGTGCAACACCAGATTGGAGTAATATATTGCTGCGAATATTGCAACAGTAACTAGCATTATTGCAACACTCTTAATAATGGGTATTTCCTCATTCCAGTCTCCACCCAACGTTCTACTTCCTATTTTGTCTTCCTGTAAGTTTCTTCCTGTCTTCTACCCACCTATCTCCCTTGTTTACAATTATCCATTCCTTTGCTTCTCTATAACCTTTCTTTGTTTGTCACCAGATAGCCGGAGAGAACGTAGGGAATCTGAGTACAAGCTTCCACTGGTCCATGTACTCAGAGAACGTGGGAATCTGAGTACAAGCTTCCACTGGTCCATGTACTCAGAGAACGTAGGGAATCCGAGTACAAGCTTCCACTGGTCCATGTACTCAGAGAACGTAGGGAATCTGAGTACAAGCTTCCACTGGTCCATGTACTCAGAGAACGTAGGGAATCTGAGTACAAGCTTCCACTGGTCCATGTACTCAGATAACGTAGGGAATCTGAGTACAAGCTTCCACTGGTCCATGTACTCAGAGAACGTAGGGAATCTGAGTACAAGCTTCCACTGGTCGATGTACTCAGAGAACGTAGGGAATATGAGTACAAGCTTCCACCGGTCGATGTACTCAGTCTAACATTAATCGCCTCCATGAATCATAATAATGAGCTAATAAACTACAGTATTAGCAGGACAAGTTAGGGCCTCCAGTAACACGTCATATTAAGCAGGGAGCGAGGCGAGAGACGGTGGTACTGAGCGTAAGACAGCGGTGACGCAAGGAAATCCTGCTTGAACATCGTTCGCTGTGCGATTCGAGAAAGGCATCCTTGTATTGCATAACCCCAGCCTCTCCTCTTCATCAATGCACTCGAAATGAATAGTGCAGAATGCGGTATAAGCTATTTATGCAGTTAAATATTAACGATGAAGGTTTGAAGCAAAACTTGAGAGGTGTTCACAAGTTATCACATGGACACTAATATCGAATTTCTTCAACAAAAATGGCAAAGTAAACCCAAAACTAATTGAAACATTCCACTAAGAAACATCAGGTTTGTAACCAAGCTGAAAAGGCATTCTCTAGTTATCTCAGAGAAACCAGTATCCTAAAATACACTAACACATTAAAATTAATTGAAACATTCCACTAAGAAACATCAGGTTTGTAACCAAGCTGAAAAGGCATTCTCTAGTTATCTCAGAGAAACCAGTATCCTAAAATACACTAACACATTAAATTTCAAGACTTTCACATTTTACATTACTGAAGTTGTGATAAATGGCTTTGAAAACCGACAAGTTGAACATTGAGACACTTATGCAACATATGGGAATATTTATTAAGGAAACGTTTCGCCACACACTGGCTTCATCAGTCCAATACAAAGTATAAGTGTCTCAATCTTCATTACTGAAGTTATGACCGATGAAGCAGATCAGATGAGGCACCCTGAATTTACTTTAGTAAAAATCAGTATTTAGATGTCCCCATTTTTCTTCCACGTCAAAAAAAATAAAAATTGTCGCCTACAGCAGCTCAAATCAGTCCAAACTTCACTCTATATAAGAGTGACCTTCGTTTAAGGTTTTGATAAGAAAGTAAGGATGCATAAAAGTAATTAAGTATATTTTATTTAATCTTTGGGTACATGACTATTTTTTTTTACAATGGTCTTGAGGGCAGAAAGTACATTATATAGATTTAACCTACGATAACTCAATAAACACTGTGACACATTTCTGATCAGAAGAGACATTCTCTAGTAAAAAAAAGAAACCAATTTGATTAACAAAACTGACGCATTAATTAAAACTTTCTCAACTCAAAATCAAGGCGAAGATTACTTTACGGAAAACACATCAGCACTAAAAGAATAAACAGAGTTAAGTAAGTTTATTTAGGTGCATATACACTTAAGCCAGCTGGCCCAGTGGCTAGCGCGTCGGTCTGGAGTTTTAAGACTCTCTGATCGCGGGTTCTAACCCCACCCGTGGTATGGTTTATTCTGTAGATATTATCCAGACGCCAACATCATGTGCACCTGCACAGCCTAAACCACACAATCTTTTCTACCATTCATTAGATGAAGCAGCGAATAAAGACTGATACCATTTAGGAATTGGCCTAATGGGGAAAACACAATTAGGTCCATTTCTGTTCAAGAAGGCAGATGAAAAGTCCAGTGCCTTGAATCAAGAGGCATTAGCATCAAGGCTAAATAATGCAATAATGAAAAATAATGCCGCAATTATTCGAGATTAAAAATGTCAATTATGGCGTCTATACCTTCAATTAACAATGCCAACCTTTTTCTAAGTTACGCCAGTACTGAAATTTTTTAATCCGATCAAAAGCGGCTTTTTGAAGTTATCTCAGGAAAACCAGCTTCAAAAATGATCTAAATTGAGCAGACGCCACCTGCACTTGCAGACGCCACCTGCACTTGCAGACGCCACCTGCACTTGCAGACGCCACCTGCACTTGCAGACGCCACCTGCACTTGCAGACGCCACCTGCACTTGCTAATTGTTCTCCACAAACTTTCTCTTAGTAATAGTTGACCAGAGTTGGAAATTTGAAGACAACGGGATAAGGCATTCTGAGGTTATAAACAAACACCTTGGAGGAAGTTAGCGTGATAAACAACAACACTGTATTAACTATGTGCTGCTCAGTCGTATATAGTTTTTAAAGTTTTCTGAACACACGCAAAATTAAAAACGTTATAAAATGCTAACATTCAATATTTCTCTTTTTTTTTCTTCTCTGTCTTATATTTAATTTTTTCTACACACCTCTAACAAAAAAAGTTGCAATGCCGTAGCTGGAATAATACACAAATAACCCGCCCATAAGAGGCTGAACTTTCATGCCCTTCGCGCTAGTGTGACTAGTTTATGGTCTGAGTTGGACCGAAACGTCGTTATAAGTTTCGGTCTCCTACGCTCAGGTTGTGTAAAAAGATATTTGATTTTTTAAGAAAGCTTACTTTCATAAAATAAATTAATAAAATATCAAACTGATATATACACAACCCAAGTTGAATAGGAATGTACTCCCAGTTAACATACACCAGCTCTTTAAGTTTCAAGTCGACTCGAAGAGAAGTTTTCTAGTTATTTTATAGAAACTAATTTACTTAATGAAATTGCCAATTTAAAAATTACAAATATTCACGTGAAAGCAAAGCTTTCTTACAATTTAGCCCATTAGCACTGAAAGTTTGAAGCCTATCAGAAAAGTTATTCTCCAGTAATTACTGTAAATCTAATAATTCCAATTTTTTAACAATTTCAAACTTGAACCAAAACAGCCTAAACTTATTAGGTGTCTTCCTGCTGATAAAATTAATCAGCAGTAATAATTTGAAGCCGATAAGTCAAAGCATTATTTAGTAAGGGAGTGAAAATTAGTATTACTTTGGGACTTTTGCAGCCTAATAGTAGCGCAAACCCAGATTTCTGCAAAAACGCAAGAGGGTTGAAAATTTGAAGCCGATCAGTAGAGGCATTCTCCAGTTTTGCAATACACAAATATCCCGCATATATCAGACTGAAATAATGAGAGCATTGATACATATAACCGCACACACTACACTTAATGGGTACCATCCTGGCTCTAACAGCACTCAGTAAATACAGAAGCTCTTCAGATGTTGACTTAAATATATTTAACATGATGAAACAAGAATGAAAAGTAGACTAACACACCCTTGAATCTCACTCTCAGTCGTCGACGAATTAGGAGGCAACTTTTTTCAATGTTTGAAGCCGCGCCTCTGAGGATTTGGTAAGTTACTGGAACCATTCCAGAACGCTGGGATTTTTTTTTTTAAACTTTGATCATAGGGCACCTGCACATAGCATTTTTTCCTAGACTCCTGCGCAAGTTACTGGACAGCAACGCTGAAAATTTCAGCCAATCGCATCAGGCCTGCAAAATATAAAAGAAACTTGGAAGAAATAAGAAGAAAAATAAGGCAGCCACTTAGAGTCTCGGAGCCCGGTCATGGGCCAGGCTCGTTTGCTGCTTGAATGGTTAACCAGGTTGCTGCTGCTGGAGGCCCGATGTCCCATATATCCATCACAGCCTGGTTGATCTGGCATCTGGTGAAGATACTTGTCGAGTTTCCTCTTGAAGGAAAGGAATACCTGGAAAGGTCATTTTTGTATCTTCATCTCTCACACACAAACACACACACACACACACACACACACACACGCACGCACGCACGCACGCACGCACGCACGCACACACACACACTACACACACACACAGGAGCTGAGTCTCGACCCCTGCAACCACAATTAGGTGAGTACACACACATACACACACTCACTCAGACACACATCACAAACAACCATCCAAAAATAATGGATTGCCAGAGAGCTGGATGGAACACCAGGGTACTGGAGGATGAGTCTGGGAAGACTATGTAGCAAGAAGAGCTTAGCATGAAAATAGAGGAGAGGATAGCTGCAGAGAGTAGGAAGTGCGAGATACAAGTCACAGCAGCAGAGGCTAAGATACAGAGATTAGAAGAGGAACTGAAAAATCTGAAACAGCCTAAAGAACTAAAGGGCAATATGGGCACGACATCAGAAACTACTACCTCAGTCACA
This sequence comes from Cherax destructor, assembly GCA_009830355.1. Lineage (NCBI taxonomy): Eukaryota > Metazoa > Arthropoda > Malacostraca > Decapoda > Parastacidae > Cherax > Cherax destructor. Next base: position 45,986 of record WNWK01009608.1, on the reverse strand, counting down.
AACGAGAGGACTGTAGGGAACGAAGGAGTGGAACTGTATGCTGATGCTCTATCAGACTATCGTGGAGCCCAAGGAAAAAAGAGGAGCACATCAGAAACAATCGAGAGGACTGTAGAAAATGAAAGAGCTAAGCAAAATGTAGAGGCCCTAACAGACCACAGCGGTGCCCAGGGAAAACTGAGAAGGGAAAATGACAGACCATTGGGTCTAGGGACAACAGATAGTGAAGAGATTGAAGAAGGGAATGCTTCAATGGAGACAACTGAATTGAATCAGGGGATACATAGGGATATGCAATGGGAGAATGAAAGAGAGAGTCTTTGTTTATGGGCTCCAGGAAGTTGAAGGGGAAACTTACAAAGCAAGAAGACAAGGGGAGAAAAAAGTCATTGAAAGCATCATGAGAGCAATAGGAGAAGAGGACATGACCCAGGTGGAGAATGAAATCAGCCGGTCTAGGCGATTTTCAAGGCAGAATTGGCTCGAAACAGGATCCTGCAGGAGAAAGCACGACTAAGGGACATGGCATACTGGAGGGTGTATCTCGACTGCGAGAGAACATGAGAATAATGGCAGGAACTGAAAGAGAGGGTACAAAGACGAAAAGAGAAAAGAGAGGCAAAGATGGAGATGGACAGGAGAATTCAGACTCAGGAGGAAGATCAAATACAACCTCCCTCACAACCACCTACAAAAACCCCCCAACCCCAACAGCAACAATGCAACCAAACATTCTAACCCAAAACCCACATGCTGTACCCAATGCCTCCACCCACCTCATTACAAACTCCACCTTCACAGCAACCTTCCATAGTTCCTCGTCAGGTCTCCCGCTTTCCCAACCCCAACGTACCCCCCAGACCCCACTTTTAGAAAAGAAGTTGAAGGTTTGGTATACAAATGCAGACGGAATAACAAATAAATGTGAGGAGTTTCATGAAAGAATCAAGGAGACGTCCCCAGACATAATAGCATTCACAGAAAGGAAACTCAACAGGATAACAGATGCAATGTTTCCACCCAGATATCAGATCCTGAGGAAAGGTAGAGGGAGCAGAGGTGGAGGAGGAGTTGCACTGCTCATTAAAAACCGGTGGGGATTTGAGCAAATGGAAAGAATGGATGGAGGGGGTGAAAGGGACTACGTAGTAGGAACAATCCAGTCTCGGGGCCCTAAGGTGGTAACTGCAGTGATGTACAACCCGCCATAGAACTGTAACAGGCGAAGAGAAGAATACAAAGAGAGCAACAGAGCAATGGTGGTCACACTTGGCGAGGTGGCCAGAAGAGCTCACATGGGTAGAGCAAAATTACTACTTATGGGTGATTTCAATAACAAGGAGATTGATTGAGAAAACCTGAAGTCCCACGGGGGTCCCGAAGCAGGCGAGACAGGCAAATTTAAGTGTAGCTTTCTGGAACATTAACAAGGAGGAATTTACGACCTTATAAACGGCATATGTCAGGAATATGCAGCACCAGTATGGAACCCGCATACGGTAATGTAAGTAAACAAGAGGGGAAAAAATCAAAGTTTGCGACGAAACTAGTCCTAGGGCTAGAAAAGAAGGACCAAAGCTGATATGATTACGATGTACACAATACTAAGTGCAACTGACGGGGTAGACAAGCATAGGCTGTTTCAGAGGCGGCTCTCAGGTACACGAGGTCACAGCCGGATGTTGAAAGCAGAGCTGAGTCAAAAGGATGTTATGAAAAACTTCTGTAGCTCACGAGAAGTCAAGAAGTTGAACGACACAGACAGTGAGATGGTAGAGGCAGATTCCATTCATAGCTTAATGAAAAAGTATGATAGAGTTCACGTAGCCAGGAAAGAGAGTGAAACAAGGGAAGTAAGGATAAATTTACTGCGAAAGCTACTTAGCTGTGAGGAAGAGACAGTAGGGTCACAGTCATTGGTGCTGACAGACATACATGTATGTATGTATGCATACATGCAATGTATGTATGTATGTATGTGTGCATGCATGTGTGTATGTATGTATGTAAATCTTATCATTGTATGCATGTTAGGGATTCATTCCTTCTCGGACCAGGATATCTTATGAGCTTCAGCAGGCTGGGAAGTGGAGGGATGAATACCATTCTCCGGTGATTCATTTTGGATATTTTTCTCTCGTGAAGAAGCATCATTGAGACCTGTTACCCCAGACTTACCTTCTCCATTATCCGGACCTTTGTTTAAGCTGAACTTAAAGTTGCGGTATCTTGTGTGATGTCTCACACGTACCAGCTAGGGTAGCTCATACCACTTACTTCAGAACAAGGCCAATTTGTCATATATACGTGAATATGAGGAAGAAGACAATTATGAATTCTTCCAAGATCATGCTCCAGGAACCGTAGAATTAGAGGCTGTTTTGTGTACACGAAAATCTCTCACTTGCGATGTCGTCTGGAGTTGGTCCCACTTTTTAGGTCGTGATGGGGACTGTCCTCAACTCACAATCAACCTCTCGGACGAGGACTGATATAATGAAACGTGACTCCCAGTATGAGTGGTCGTAGTAGGTAGAACAACCATATTTTTACCCTCAGCTCAGGAGATAACACTTTATACGACCTCGTCACGTCTGCAAGTAGTTCCTTCCTGATTAAACTCCCAAACTACAGGAACAAAGAGGATAGACTTAGAAGGAATTCTAAAGTGTCTGGCAACTTTCCAGTTCATTGGCAGTGGCAAATTCCTTAATTTACTTAAAGTTATCCAGGAATCGTTTCACGTATACATTAATTTAAGAGGTTAGACATTACTTGAGACACAGCTGGTTAGGATTAGCAACATTCTACATTAATGGCAGTAATTTAAATTCATAGATCAAAGTTAAAAAAATTCCTGGACACCTATAGCTTTAGCTTTAGATACTAAACTGCTGAGCTCTAGCTCTCGTATCTCGGACAGGGCCCCTAATTATAACATACCTGGCAATATCTTTGGCCTGTATACCGGCCATAATAAGAGTGTTAACCAAAGGGAATTATCACCTGTTTGATCATGCCAGAGTTAACTAGGCTCAGGAACATTAAATTGTAAATAAATATCTAAAAGATTATTTATTCTATACATAAGCAAAGCTAGTTACATATATCTGTAATTATGCTCTCACGAACTTCATGCACACAGATAACAATACGAAATAATACATTAACACGTACACTCTCAGATAATCATGATTTGTAATAAACGAAACCTTTATTATTCAAAGTTTCGAGCCCAATTATGGAATAAACGTAGTATAATGAGGGTTTACCTTGCTAAAAGTGTATTTGAAGTTGCCACTTGTCTCCGTTGTCTGTCTCTCTCATTATTCCTCTTAAATATTTCAATTAAAAGAGGTTTACGTTAATTTTCCTTGTCTAAGTTATTGGTTACTTTGGGGCCAAAAGAAATAAACAATGAATATCTACAAAGCACTTATTTTTTATTTACTGGCCGTCTCTCGCCTAGACAAAGTGAACTTATAAAAAGGGAAACACATTCACCATCATTCGTTCAATCACTGTCTTGCCAGAAGTGTGTTAATACAGCAGTTCAAATGATCCTCCGGACTGCATCATTACTATCATACCTCCCGCCTGCAGAAACTGTATTTCCCACCTCCAGACCTCAGGTCCTGCTAACCCCATGTTCCTGAACCCCTCATAAACATAAACTTGCTCACACTCCAGCTCACACTCCAGCTCACACTCCAGCAGCACACGTCAAGCCATAAAAAAAACACTGGCTTCTACTCCGATCTAACAATCTCATATCTTATATAGAGAAAATTTCAAGAGTGACTTGTCTGAAGTTACTCAACATATGGAGTCATGTTTGCACTAATACAGAATATTGATGCTGAGTCACGAACACTTTACTGGTAACGAGAACATGTCTTGTGTAACAGCCTAGAGTTTGCTGCTGTGTAAGTGATGCATATTAATGTGACAGGTTGCAACTATGGCCTCCTGCACGATAAACGTTGCACAGATTACGTCCTAATGTGTTCGTTAAAGCTGCCCCATCTGTGCATAGCTTAGGAACGTCCTCTGCCATTGTTGTAGCTTATGCTGCTTTTGTTGGCGCTTCGTTAGTGTTAGTGTGGGAGTATATGCTGCCTTTGTTGTTACTGCTGCTCCTGCTACTGGCTTTTGTTAGAGTACATACTCTCTTTGTTGGCATGAAATATTGTGTTGAGGACAAGTAAGAGAAAAAAAGACACGCCGTTTTTGAAGACTCTTTCACGAGATAAAGCATTGTTTTGTGCAGGGTTTTAGCAAGTGATAAAGAGCTTACAGTTAACAAGCATAACTCCGTCATTTTAATATAGGATGGGATGAGGTTCCTCGTGAGATGTTAGCCGAAAAATTTGTATTTCACGAATTACAGAAGTGAGTTGCAGAATGTCAGTAAATAAAGGTCGGTAGATGTTCCATAAAATCACGATTTCGTTGCAGGTGCTGTTGTTGCAATTTATGTTATTATTAATACAGTGTTTTATGTAGCGTAGAAGGATGAGTTGCCTTTGTTTTAATTAAGTGTTATTGTTGTAGCTACTTCCCACCAACTTTAATCGTTTTATTGTCGTAGTTTACATACAAGCTCGGCTTGATCTTCTTGTGATAAGAGTTAGTTCTCAGAATAGGATTTTCTTCTTTTATAGGCAAATATAATGATTCTGGCGACATTACTATTGTTTCAGCCACGTCTGGCCGTGGTGCTGTTGTGAGGCTTCTCACTGCTGGTATTAATACAGTTGTTCTGTAACTCCTATTAGTGCAATTTTTCCCAGTATTTATTCAAGTGTTTTCAGTGTTATTTCTGCAGTTGTTTTAACACTGTTTTTTTTTTTTACTAAAATTGTTTTCACACTGCCAAAAGTGCTGTTTATGTTCCAGTGGTGCTATCACCAGTGGTTACATGAACGCTACTGATTATACTGATCTGATTACCATTGTTCTGAAGCATCAGTTAAAAAGTGACAACAGACAACAATGAACTAATAACGTCTATCATGCACAATTCAATTGAAGGTGATACAACATTGGTATAATCTTCTGTAATTCAAGAGAAGGAAGAGATAACACCAGATGTGAATGGCTGCTGTGAAAATAGGACAAGCAAATGTATATGAGGGTAGTATTGCGCAGTGAAGACCGTAGATACACACTTAAGTTCTCTGTGTAAAACGAAGGATATGTGTGACTCCTGTGCTGCTCAGTTACCAGGACCAACACCAGTACTGTGAGGTACCAGCACCATCACCAGTATTGTGAGGTACCAGTACTGTGATGTACCAGCACCATCACCAGTATTGTGAGGTACCAGTACAATCACCATTACTGTGATTTACCAGCACCATCACCAGTATTGTGAGGTACCAGTACAATCACCAGTACTGTGATTTACCAGCACCATCACCAGTACTGTGAGGTACCAATACAATCACCAGTACTGTGAGGTACCAGCACCATCACCAGGACTGTGAGGCACAATCACCATCACCAGTACTGTGAGATATCAGTACAATCACCAGTACTGTGAGGTGCCAGCACCATCACCAATGCTATTATGTACCAGCACCAGCATCAGTATTGTGAGGTACCAGTACCATCACCAGTACTGTGAGGTACCAGTACCATCATCAGTACTGTGAGATTCCAGTACTGTGATGTATGAGCACCATCACCAGTACAGTGAAGTACCAGCACCATCCCCAGAATAGTTAAGTATCAGTACTGTGTGGTACCAACACGACTGTGTAGTACAAACAACATCATCAGTACTGTGAGTTATCAACACCATAATCAGTATAGTGAGATACCAGCACCAGGAGAGTGCCGTTCACGTACTGTGAGGTACCAGAAACAGTACTTTGAGGTAGCAGCAACAGTACTGTGAACTACTAGCAACAGCACTGTGAACTACCAACAACAGTACTGTGAACTACCGGCAACAGTACTGTGAGGTACAAGCAACGAGTGGAGGAGTCATCTAGTCCGTGGGCTTCACCGTGCATCCTTGTTAACAAAGCTGATGGAGGGTTCCGAATGTGCACAGATTACCGTAAGGTGAATGAGGTCACAGTTGCAGATGCCTATCTTCTGCCACGTCTTGATGACGTAATCGACTTTGTGAGTAAAGCTACTTTTGTATCCAAATTGGGCCTCCTTAAAGGTTACTATCAAGTACCTTTAACAGATAAGGCGAAGGAAATCTCTGCCTTCGTACTTCCAGGAGGTCATTATCAGTATACAGTGACCCCTTTCGGAATGAAAAACTCGCCTGCATCATTCCAGAGACTTATCCATCAGGCTATTAAAGGACTTGAAGGCACGGCCGCTTACCTAGATGATATAATTGTTGTGTCGGACACTTGGGACAACCATATGTTTAGGCTTAAGGCTCTCTTTGAGACCTTCCAGAGTTTCCATTTAACTGTTAATTTATCACAATCATCCTTTGGCCAATCTACTATTAATTTTTTGGGCCATGCAGTAGGTAGTGGCAAAGTGGCCCCTAAATTTGCAAAAATTCTGGCCATTAAAAATTATCCAGTACCCCCTGACAGGAAATCCCTTCAACGTTTTCTAGGGATGGTAGGGTTTTATAGAAGATTCTGTAAAAAAATTGCAGATATTGTTGCACCTCTAACCTCACTTACCAGTCACAAAGTTCCCTTTAATTGGACCCCAGAATGTCAAGATGCTTTTACGAAAGCAAAGAGATTACTTTGTACTGCACCCATTCTTTTGTCTCCAGACTTTTCAAAACCATTCTCTTTACAGATAGATGCGTGTGAGTCTGGGGTGGGGGCAGTGCTTCTGCAATCTGGGGATGATGGGTTGCAGCCTGTGGCCTACCATTCAGCCAAATATTTACCACACCAGAGGGCCTACTCCACTATAGAGAAGCAGGCCCTGGCTCTACTACTGGCATTGAAGCATTTTGATGTCTACGTGAGCCAGTCCTCTCAGGTGGTCACCATCTACAGCGACCACAACCCTCTGGTGTATATCCAACACATGAAAAACAACAATACAAGACTCATGCGTTGGAGTATTAGGTTGCAACCCTACAATGTAAAAATTATACACATCCCTGGCAAAAATAATACGCTAGTGGATGTGTTGTCCAGAAGTCATTGCACTTAGGTTGTTAGGGACTTTGGGTGGAACCAGCCCTTTTTTTTCCCCTAGTGGTTATTTTTTTTTTAGTGGGGAGGTGCCCTGCTACCGACCGCAGGCATCTTGGACCAACGTTAGCCCTACCGTCTGCTGTCTCGCTCTTAAGTTTAAAGCCGGACTTTATGTCTCGAGAAAAGTTTAGCTTTATCTAATGAGTGGGATGGTTGAGGGGAAAGGCGGTCCCATTATTATAATGTGCCATGGCGGCACTCTACCCATTTGAGGTGGAAGCCTAGTCCTGAGCCCTCTTGGGGTGGGGGTGTTGCACGCAAAGAGTACGTAACCTTTATTCGGAGCATGTTAAACACACCCACATAGGTTCCCCTCCAACCAGCACACCATCGTTAAGGGTTTATGATGGGGCCCCATCATCAAATCAACGACTCGGTTCAACCAATCATAATGCGAGTTTGACAATGGCAGAAGGTGATGTGGTTACCACTCACAAGTTTGTCATTGGAATTCCTGCATTGAGCTGGTTGTGGACGGTTGTCTCTGTCTATTGGCTGCTGTTTTACCTTGACGACCGTGGCTTGTACTATTATTACTCTCTCTGTACATAGTGTACATACTTATACAAATAATTTTTTAATACTTGGTGAAGGAAAAGACAAAAGTCTGATATAATCATAATTGCTTGGTGAAGGAAATACAATTCAAAGCATTTTCTACTGTGTTTCTTTGCTCCAAGCTCCCTTTTACACTCAGGTTCACAGGCCATTGAACCTGAGGTTGTAATAACTGTGAACTACCAACAACAGTACAATGAACTACCAGCAACAGTACTGTGAGGTACCAACAACAGTACTCTGAACTACTATCAACAGTACTGTGAACTACCAGCAACAGTACTATGAGGTACCAACAACAGCACTGTAAACTACCAACAAAAGTACTGTGAACTACCAACAACAGAACTGTGAGGTACCATCAACAGTACTGTGAGCTACCAGCAACAGTACTGTCAACTACCAGCAACAGACCTGTGAACTAATAGCAACAGTACTGTGAACTACTAGTAACAGTACTGTGAAGTACTAGCAACAGTACTTTGATCTACCAGCAACAGTACTGTGAACTACCAGAAACAGTACTGTGAACTACCAGAAATAGTACTGTGAACTACCAGCTACAGTACTGTGAACTACCAGCAACAGTACTGAGAGGTACAAGCAACAGTACTGTGAACTACCAACAACAGTACAGTGAACTACCAGTAACAGTATTGTGAGGTACCAACAAAAGTACTGTGAACTACCAGCAACAGTACTGTGAGGTACCAACAATACTGTTAACTACAAACAGTATTCTGAACTACCAGCAACAGTACTGTGAGGTACCAACAACAGTACTGTGAACTTCCAACAGTACTCTGAACTACCATCAACAGTACTGTGAACTACCAGTAACAGTACTGTGAGGTATCAACAACAATACTGTAAACTACTAACAACAGTACTGTGAATTCCCAACAACAGTACTATGAGGTACCAACAACAGTAAGATTTCTTCGGATTTTTTTTTAACAAACAACAGTTCTGTGAAATACCAGCAACAGTACTGTGAACTGACATCAACAGTACTGTGAGGTACCAACAACTGTACTGTGAACTACCAGCAACAGTACTGTGAACTACGAATAACAGTAATGAGAACTACCAGCAACATCACCGTGAACTACCAGCAACAGTACTGTGAAATACGAATAACAGTAATGATAAATACCAGCAACCGCACCGTGAACTACCAACAACAGTACTGTGAACTACCAGCAACAATACTGTGAACTAACAGCAACCGTACTGTGAACTACCAATAACAGTACTGTGAGACTAATGTAGCTTCAACAGTGTTAAGAGAGCTTCACCGTTAACACTTGAGACGCTGCAAGTGTTTAGATAGACACTGAATAACTTCTCTCTCTCGTACTGAACCTTTCTCTCTTCTTTACAATGAAGTGTTAACACTACGGTGAAGTGTTAACACTACGGTGAAGTGTTAACACTACAGTGAAGTGTTAACACTACGGTGAAGTGTTAACACTACGGTGAATTGTTAACACTACGGTGAAGTGTTAACACTACGGTGAATTGTTAACACTACGGTGAAGTGTTAACACTACAGTGAGGTGTTAACACTACAGTGAAGTGTTAACACTACAGTGAAGTGTTAACACTACAGTGAAGTGTTAACACTACAGTGAAGTGTTAACACTACAGTGAAGTGTTTGAAACAATTATTGAACAACATAAAAGTGTAAAGCTGTAAATGGAGAACGAATTATTTTTATGCGAAGTAATAACACCAGTGACAGCTGGTGAGTGCTGACAACACCAGTGACAGCTGGTGAGTGCTGACAACACCAGTGACAGCTGGTGAGTGCTGACAACACCAGTGACAGCTGGTGAGTACTGACAACACCAGTGACAGCTGGTGAGTGCTGACAACACCAGTGTCAGCTGGTGAGTGCTGACAACACCAGTGTCAGCTGGTGAGTGATGACAACACCAGTGTCAGCTGGTGAGTGCTGACAACACCAGTGTCAGTTGGTAAATTAGACACATATGCAACACTTGGGTATCTTTATTGAGGAAACGTTTCGCCACACAGTGGCTTCATCAGTCCATACAAAGGAGAATCGTGAAGAACAGGAGGAGTGTGAGGTGGTCAGTCCCTCAACCTTGAGTCGATGTTGTCAGTCCATCAATCTTGAATAGAATACAGCATATGTGCGAAGAGGGAGCTTATGTATATAAGCTTATGTATATAAGGAGAGGTGCAGCAGTCGTAGGAGGTGTCACATTTGACCAATGTGGAAGTAGGTCGTGCCCAAGAATTAGGCAAGCGAAGAATTCCCTGTATTAAGATACCAAGATGTCGCTGTGTCAGACAGGATGTAGATGAATGGTTCAGAGAACCGACGAGTTGGTAAATTAGACACATATGTGTCTAATTTACCAACTCGTCCGGTTCTCTGAACCATTCATCTACACCAGTGTCAGCTGGTGACAACATCTGCCAGCAACAGCTGGTGACAACAACACTTACACTGCCTAAGACATTTTTCACTTTCTCCACTTTTCATGTCTTAGTGTCTAAAATCAGCAAATCAAGAATTTGATGGATTTTGTTACATTAAGAAATATAAATGGCTAAAATGAGATCAGATGCGCGTAAATGAGATCAGATGGACTATAAATGAGATCAGATGTGCTATAAATGAAATCAGATGCGCTATAAATGAGATCAGATGCGCTTTGAGATCATATGCGCTATAAATGAAATCAGATGCGCTATAAATGAGATCAGTTGCGCTATGAGAAATATGCGCAATAAATGAAATCACCTCCGCTATAAATGAGATTAGTTGCTCTGTAAATGAGATTAGATGCACTATGAACGTGCTCAGATGCTTTGCAAATGAGATCAGATTCTCTGTCACATTTGCGCTATACATGAGATCAGGTGCGCTATAAATGAAATCATGTATGCTATAAATGAGATTAGTTGCACTGTGTATGAGATCGAATACCCTGAAAATGTAATCTGATGAGACTGATATCAGGAGAAGTGGGGTTGAGGCGAGGCGTCAGACTTGCAACACTGGAGTGTCTTGCTTAATCAAAATTACGGACTGGTTTTGAAATGTACGTAATAATACGTACATGAAATCTAAAGAAATTTTGCAGGGGTTGAGGAAACCTCGTAATCATTTATATAATTCATAATATAACAGCCTGGTTGATCAGGCCCTAATCCACCATGAGGCCTGGTCACAGACCGGGCCGCGGGGGCGTTGACCCCCGGAACCCTCTCCAGATATACTCCAGGTATACATGGGGAACTATTCCTTTTAGTACTGTTTACGTGAATGTATCAACGTCACACTACGACTTTAGTCTATTTCTGAAAATAAGATTTTTTTGTGCCTCTAATTGACTCCAGTTTTCAAATACTGTAGGTACAAATTTTGGGGCTAAATTCATCCTTTTCTCAAGCAAGAAAAAATTAGTCATAAAGCTAAAGATTTAATAATGGTTTAATATGTACACCATATAATATTTTGTCTAATTTTATATAACTCTTTAGAATATATTAATTTTTTATCCAAATCATATAACAAATTATAAATATAAAGTCTAATAAAGGGTCGATCACCATGCCCAGCCCTTCTAGGGCAGGGTAGGTGCCAAGGCTGGAGCTTGCTACCATCTGCGGCTCGCAAGCCTGCTCTTCCCGTCAGCCTCCTTGGGGCGGGGAAGGTGGCAGACCAGAGGGGCCTAGCAACTAGCTACCTACCTGCCTCGTGCTTGTGGGCGAATATGGCTAGGCCTGGGACCAGTTGGTCCCGCCGCTGAGGGGTACCCCCTCCCATTGGAGACTTCGGTCTCTGCTACTCCCACGCCAGGGAGCCGGAGCCGGGTCGCCACCTGGTAAAGACCCGGGCCGGGAAATCTCCCGGTGAATCAACACCTCCTCCTCCTCTAATAAAGATCCTTTAAAGCTGTGTAAATATTAATATAATAATTAGATTAAATCGATTGATTCCCGTATAATATCTGGAGACTCTCTCTTCCGATCAGCTTGGGCTGTGTATTCGCCAATTTGGCGTTTTCTAAATTTCTCAACTTTAGTTAGTTCTTAAGTTTTACAGTTTCGTACGTTTTTTTTTTTTCTGCGTTCTTGTCTACCATTATTTTCCCCCCACCCCAATGCATGCGTTTATATCCTCAGAACGTCTCGTCTGATCGGCTTCAACTTTTCAACCCCAATGAACTATAACTTGGGAAAGTTTCATGGAACAAGTGACCTTTTCAAGAGTCCTCTGGTCTATTTTATCTACACTATTCCAGATACTGGTTTTCCTGTGATAACATTAGAAAGCCTCTTCTGACCAGCTTCTTCCTTTCAACACTAATATATCCAAACCCAGAAGGTGGTGGGGACTGCTAGTGAAATGTGCTAGTGTCATTTGGCCAGTTTTAATTTCGAAATAGTATAGAATTATCATTTAAAAACATGGAGCTTGCGTCTTCTGAATGGTATCCAAGAGTGAAAATGGATGTGTGGACTGTGTAAATGCAATCCATTATAAACCTGCACCTAGTAGAGAAACCGGATAAGAGGTGCACAGTTTTGGTGAATTGTCCTAGAATAGCCCAGATTAATTAAAATTTGCATAATTTAGAAATTCTACAAATTTGAAATAGTTACATATTGTAAAAAAAAAAAAAATAAACTAATAAAAATATAATTAATCGCCTATTTTCGGAACTCTAGTTAACCCCCTTTGTTATTGCTTCAGATAAATCATACAGCGTTATTTGTTTCCTTCATCGCCTCTAATGCAACATTTCGTTGTGGGAACTTTTCGCTCTTTGTCAAGCCATAACGGCTTGATGAAGATCCTGGAGAGCGAAACGTTGCCACAATAAAATGTCACATTAGTTGCATATTTGTCCTTTTACCTAACATGTCGGTAATTCTACCAACATTATTAGAGCAGTTAGGCAGCGTATCACTCAGGAAACTAATGAGAGGTGATTTACACGTACACAGAGGCTCTCATTCACCAACATGTTTACACTCAAGGTGTTGCCTCAGGCATCTCATCACCGTGATTCATGGTTCCAATAACACAGAGTTTCCAGGCCTGGACAGGCGCACCTCGCTGGTAACGAGAACATGTCTTGCGTGTAACACCCCGGAGTTTGCTGTTGTATATGTGATGTATATTAATGTGACAGGTTGCGACTATGGTTCCCTGCACGATCAACGTTGCTCAGATTACGTCCTAATGTGTTCGTTAACGTTGGCCTCGCCAGTGCTAGCTTAGCAACGTATGCTGATGTTGCTTCAGCTGCTGCTGGTGTTGTTTCATCTGCTCCTGGTGTTGCTGCAGCTGCTGCTGCTGCTGCTGGTACTGCTGCTGTTCCAGTTGCTTGTGGTGGTGGTGCTGCTGATCCTGGTACTGCTGCTGCTTCTCTAGCTGCTTGTGGTGGTGGTTCTGCTGCTCTAGCTGCTTGTAATGGTAGTGCTGCTGCTCTAGCTGCTTGTGGTGGTAGTACTGCTGCTCTAGCTGCTTGTAATGGTAGTGCTGCTGCTCTAGCTGCTTGTGGTGGTGGTTCTGCTGCTCTAGCTGCTTGTGGTGGTAGTGTTGCTGCTCTAGCTGCTTGTGGTGGTGGTTCTGCTGCTCTAGCTGCTTGTGGTGGTAGTGTTGCTGCTCTAGCTGCTTGTGGTGGTAGTGTTGCTGCTCTAGCTGCTTGTGTTGGTGGTGGTGCTGCTCTAGCTGCTTGTGGTGGTGGTTCTGCTGCTCTAGCTGCTTGTGGTGGTAGTGTTGCTGCTCTAGCTGCTTGTGGTGGTAGTGCTGCTGCTCTAGCTGCTTGTGGTGGTGGTGGTGCTGCTCTAGCTGCTTGTGGTGGTAGTGCTGCTGCTCTAGCTGCTTGTGGTGGTGGTGGTGCTGCTCTAGATGCTTGTGGTGGTGGTGCCACTGCTCTAGCTGCTTGTGCTGCTGCTGCTGCTTATCCTGGTTCTGCTGCTGTTCTAGCTTCTTGTAGTAGTGTTATTGCTGATCCTGTGGCTGCTGCTGATACTGCTGCTGCTCTAGCTGCTTGTGGTGCTGCTGCTGCTGATTCTGAGGCTGCTGCTGGTACTGGTACTGCTGCTGCTCTAGCTGTTTGTGGTGGTTGTGCTGCTGCTATAGCTGCTTGTGGTGCAGTTTCTGCTACTCTAGCTGCTGCTGTTCTAACTGCTGTTGCTGATACTCTAGTTGCTGCTGCTGCTACTGGTGATAATACTGTTGCTGCTCTAGCTGCTGCTGCTGATGTTGGGGCTGATACTTTTAGTTCCGCTACTGCTCCTACTGTTGTTGCTTCTGTTGCTGCTGGTGTTGCTGCTGCTGCTGCTGCCGGTATTGTTGCTGATACTGCTGTTGCTGTTGGTTCTGCTGCTGTTACTGCCGCCATCTCTGTTGCTGCTTATGATGATGATGCTGGTGTTGCTGTTGCTGATAATGATGCTGCTGTTGCTGCTAATGTTGCTGCTGATGATACTGGTGTTGCTGCTGCTGCTGCTGCTGATGATGATGATGATGATGATGCTGGCGTTGCTGCTGATGTTGATACTGGTGTTGCTGCTGATGATGATGATGCTGGTGTTGATGCTGATGATGATGATGATGATGATGATGATGATGATGATGATGCTGGCGTGTTGCTGCTGTTGCTGATGATACTGGTGTTGCTGCTGATGATGCTGGTGTTGCTGATGATGATGCTGGTGTTGCTGCTTCTGAAGCAGCCGCTGCTGTTGTTGCCCTTGCTGCTGTTGATGACTGTGATGATAGTGAAGATGGGTGTTAGCGCTACGTCTGTTGAGCTGTTTATGTTGCTGTAAATATTGCTCTAGCTGCTGCTGCTGTTGCTGCTGCTGCTGCTGCTCTGGCTTTTGCTTCTGCTGCTCTAGTTGCTAATGCTGTTGCTGCTGCTGTCGTTGCTCTAACTACTTGCACCGTAGCTGATGCTACTACTTCTAATGCTGTTTTTGCTGTTGTTGCTGCTGCTGCTACATCTATCGCTGTTTTTGCTGTTACTGGTGCTGCTGCTGATGTTGCATTAAATGCTGCTGCCGTCGCCTCTGCTGCTGCTACTCTACTGCAGGAACTGCAATTTCTGCTGCTGACTTTGCTGTAGATGCTGATCCTGGTGCCGCTGCTGCTGCTTCAGCTGCTGGTTCTACTGCGGCTTTAGTTTCTGATGCTGCTCCTGCTGCTGATAAAGCTGGTGTTGGTTGTGGTACTGCTGCTTCTTTTGCTGCCTCTGACGCTGCTGCTGCTGCTGCAGGTGTTGCTTCTGATGGTGCTGGTAATGCTTCTTCTGCTGCTGACGATGATGATAATGATGATGGTGTTGGTGCTACTGCTGCTGCTGCTGCAAGTGTTAATATTCTTTTACCTGCTGCTGCTGCTACTGATGTTGTTGCACCAGCTGCTGCTGCTACTGATGCTGTTGCACCAGCTGCTCCTGCTGCTACTGATGTTGTTGCACCAGCTGCTGCTGCTGCTACTGATGTTGTTGCACCAGCTGCTGCTGCTACTGCTTTTACTCTAGGTGCTGCTTTTGTTGTTGTAATTGCTTCTGCTGCTGCTGCTTTTACTACTTATGTTACAGATGATGCTACTGCTGGTGCTGCTAAGGCTGCTCTTGCTGTTATTGCTGCTGCTACGGCTGCTGATGTTTCTTTAGATACTGCTGCCGCTGCTGATGCTGCTGATACTTCTGCTGACGCTTCTGCAATTTCTTCTGCTGACTTTGCTGCTGTTGCTGTTTCTCTAGCTGTTGCAGCTTCTTTTATTGATTCTACTGCTGCTGAAATACCTGCTAATGCTGCTGTTTCCACTGTGACTTAATGTGAATACTATTAAAAAAATAAAACATACCACGGGCGGGGATAGAACCCGTGATCAGACTCTTTGCCTCTCTGATCGCGGGTTCTATCCCCGCCCGTGGTATGGTTTGTTTGCAGTCATGTCATTACGATGTCTTGGGAATGCTAGTAATGTTTGTTCCGATGCTATTAGCGTGCTAGCTGTTACTACCATAAATTCTCTCTTGATATTTTTGTTATTCTACCACCAGAGTACAGCCAAGTAACGTGTTTGATTTGCTTCTGGCAGACGGAGGGTCGAGCCTCTACAACTCCTGACACTAAATGATCGGCATGGTTTAACGTTTTATATGAGTGTATAGCAGTATCTGCTGGTTTAACTGCATTGATTGATTCTACTGCTTTTGTCCAAGTTGTTCTAAACCACTGCTGTTATTGATGCATATTATCCTATTGTTCTAGTAACGATAACGTTGCTAGTAACATTCCTAATGTTGCAATTCCTTAAACATTAACATTATTGACATTGCTCCTTCCAGTGGTACAGTTAAGGTTAATTCTTCATCAGGCGCTGTTACCATTGCTCTGTTCACTGCTACTCCATGCATTGCTTTTTCACTGATAATGTCGTACCTGGTTCTTGCACTGTTAATGTTTACGTCTATTCGCTGTTCTTAATTCACCGTATCTCTGTGTAGAAACATCACCAAATTGAAAAGACTTTGATTACTTTTATCTAAGGCAAAATGTTTGTTGACATGGGAGCCACTAACTAGCCAGGTGAAACTTAGCTGAAGTTATAACCAATGATCTGTATGTCTCCATACATCTGCAATTGCTTTAGAGAAACACGTAAGCAAATACTAGGACATATTTTTTAGGAAACGTTCCGGTCCTGGGACCTTGATCACTTCTAATAAATATGTCTGAGTGTTTGCTTACGTGTTTTTCTGAACCAACTTGTCGGTATTGATTACCAAGGTTTATACCAATACATCTGCAGTAAACTGTTAATATCATACATGTGCAGTATTCTGTTAATATTATACATGTGAAGTATACTGCTAATATCATACATCTGCAGTATTCTGCTAATATCATACATGTGCAGTATAGTACTAATTGTTAAATGCGACTGATACTGAATGTTGTGTAGACACCAGCTGGTGTAGGAAAGTACTGGTTTTAAACAGGTTGTCGATGAGTCGAATAATCTGCCAAGTAGGGTAATAGAAGCTCAAACCTTGGGTAGTTTTAAATAGAGATTGGACAAATATATGAGTGGGAAGGGTTGGGTTTGATTATCACCTGAAGTATGGAAGCAAATTCTAGGGTGGCTTAGGAAAAGGTTAGACAGTTAGGTACTTGGGAATGGTTGGCTTAGAGAAGCTGCCTAGTATGGGCCAGGAGACTTGCTGCAGTGTTCCTCCATTCTTATTTTCTTAGGTAAATAATGCGATTATAATTACAAATCTACGTCTTCAAGGGTGATGGACTGATTACATCGTCTTCACATCTCTACTGCTCCTGCCTACTTTCTATACTCGACTGAAGAAGCCTACTGTGCAGGCGACACGTTTCGGATTAAAGATGCTTAACTGTTGCCTATGTGTCTTACCCAAATTTTGCTGTGTTAGATTATAAGTTCTCTGCTAATGTATTTCTTACCATACATATATTATGAGGAAAATATTGAGTCTTAACTCACTATACCTAGGATTAAGAAGTAATTTAGTATATCTATGCAAAGTCTTAATTGCAATAAAAAACGTCATTCAAATTGTTTTCTTTGAGTAAATCAGGTTTGCGACATGTCACATCAATAAAACAACAAACATCACAACCTGCTTGGAAAAAAACCCATAAAACGACTTGTCTACACAGACTGAGTGGCCTCACAGGTAAAACAGACTAGAAAATTTTGTTTAATTTTAAATGAAAGTGGAGACATGTTCCTCTTACTAGGAGGAGAGGCAGCAGCAGCAGGGAACCAGGAAGACCTGGTAAAACCAGAGGTAAACTAGGACAGGTGTCGGGCCCACGGTAAACCCGGAGACAGCCAGGAGAAATGTTGGGTCATTGGCCAGTGACAACTATTAGAGACGCTGTGACCCTGGTAGAACTAGAAGCAACTAGGAGAAATTTTGTGCCTGTGGCAAAGCTAGCTGCAGCTAAGAAAGATGTACCTGCTTATAAAGAAAACTGCGAGGGACGTTGTGCTCTTGGTAAAACCAGGGGCAAGTAGAGGCAATTAGAAGAGATGTCGCGCCCGTGCTATAACCAGAGGCAACTAGATATATTTTGCCAGATGTCGAACCATCGTCGACTAGGAGAGGTACTGGAACTATGGTAGAACCAAAGGTAACAAGGTGAGTTGTTGTCCCAGTGGTAGAACCAGTATTTCATACACACACCATTCAAAATAACATTATTATCTTCAAAATACTGAACATTAGAGACACACTAACATATATGGGAAAGGACAATATATAGCTAGATTTCAGGAGCAAAAGAACTCCAGCTAAACTGATACACTTCCTTCTTATTGTAATGACTCAAGGAGTTGTAATGACTCAAGGAGGTGTAATGACTCAAGGAGGTGTAATGACTCAAGGAGGTGTAATGACTCAAGGAGGTGTAATAATTCAAGGAGGTGTAATGACCCAAGGAGGTGTAATGACTCAAGGAGATGTAATGACTCAAGGAGGGGTAATGACTCAAGGAGGTGTAATGACCCAATGAGTTGTAATGACCCAAGGAGGTGTAATGACTCAAGGAGGTGTAATGACTCAAGGAGGTGTAATGACCCAAGGAGGTGTAATGACTCAAGGTGTAATGACTCAATGAGTTGTAATGACCCAAGGAGGTGTAATGACCCAAGGAGGTGTAATGACCCAAGGAGGTGTAATGAATCAAGGAGGTGTAATGACTCAAGGTGTAATGACCCAATGAGTTGTAATGACCCAAGGAGGTGTAATGACCCAAGGAGGTGTAATGACTCAAGGAGGTGTAATGACCCAAGGAGGTGTAATGACTCAAGGAGGTGTAATGACCCAATGAGTTGTAATGACCCAAGGAGGTGTAATGACTCAAGGAGTTGTAATGACTCAAGGAGTTGTAATGACTCAAGGAGGTGTAATGACTCAAGGAGGTGTAATGACCCAAGGAGGTGTAATGACTCAAGGTGTAATGACCCAATGAGTTGTAATGACCCAAGGAGGTGTAATGACCCAAGGAGGTGTAATGACCCAAGGAGGTGTAATGAATCAAGGAGGTGTAATGACTCAAGGTGTAATGACCCAATGAGTTGTAATGACCCAAGGAGGTGTAATGACCCAAGGAGGTGTAATGACTCAAGGAGGTGTAATGACCCAAGGAGGTGTAATGACTCAAGGAGGTGTAATGACCCAATGAGTTGTAATGACCCAAGGAGGTGTAATGACTCAAGGAGTTGTAATGACTCAAGGAGTTGTAATGACTCAAGGAGGTGTAATGACCCAAGGAGGTGTAATGACCCAAGGAGGTGTAATGACTCAAGGAGGTGTAATGACCCAATGAGTTGTAATGACCCAAGGAGGTGTAATGACTCAAGGAGTTGTAATGACCCAAGGAGTTGTAATGACTCAAGGTGTAATGACTCAAGGAGTTGTAATGACTCAAGGAGTTGTAATGACTCAAGGAGGTGTAATGACTCAAGGTGTAATGACCCAATGAGTTGTAATGACTCAAGGAGGTGTAATGACCCAAGGAGTTGTAATGACTCAAGGAGGTGTAATGACCCAATGAGTTGTAATGACTAAAGGAGTTGTAATGACCCAAGGAGGTGTAATGACTCAAGGAGTTGTAATGACTCAAGGTGTAATGACTCAAGGAGTTGTAATGACTCAAGGAGTTGTAATGACTCAAGGAGGTGTAATGACTCAAGGAGGTGTAATGACTCAAGGATGTGTAATGACTCAAGGAGGTGTAATGACTCAAGGATGTGTAATGACCCAAGGAGGTGTAATGACTCAAAGAGTTGTAATGACTCAAGGAGTTGTAATGACTCAAGGATGTGTAATGACTCAAGGAGGTGTAACGACTCAAGGAGTTGTAATGACTCAAGGAGGTGTAATGACTCAAGGAGGTGTAATGACTCAAGGAGGTGTAATGACTCAAGGAGGTGTAATGACTCAAGGAGGTGTAATGACTCAATGAGGTGTAATGACTCAAGGAGTTGTAATGACTCAAGGAGGTGTAATGACTCAAGGAGTTGTAATGACTCAAGGAGGTGTAATGACTCAAGGAGGTGTAATGAATTATTATAATCAAAAGAAGCGCTAAACCACAAGGATCAGGTTTAATGAAATGGTATAGAAACCCGACAAGTTGAGGAATGAGTCACTTGTGCAACATTTGGGAATTATTATTGTGGAAAGGTGTTTAGTTCATCAGTCTTGATGGACTGAACATATCGACTCCAGATTGAGGGACTGATTACCTTAAACTCTTCCTCATCTTCCACCGTTCTTATCTGCAATGTACTGATATTATTATTATAATCAAATAGAAGCGCTAAACCACAGGGGTTATACATCGCTGCAGGTTATTGTAGGATGCAGGGAGAGTGAGTTGTAAGAGGGAGATGGACGATTAGTAGGGTATGGAGTGCAAGATGACGGTGGATAGTGCAGGGATGGAGGGTAGCAAGAGATCGAGGTAGAAAGGACTGAGGGAGGTGCTAGAGGTATAATCTTCAGAGTTTGTGTAGTAAGTCAGTTTCTGTCAAAAAGTCAACAAGAGTGTCAGGATTAAAGGAGGGTCCATCTGCAAGAAGGGAAGGTAAAGAAAGGGCCCCAGAGCGAAGACGTCGTTGGAGGTAAATTCTGCGTGCTCGTTGATAGAGTGGGCAGTCCAACAGGATATGTCGAACAGACATTGGAACCTGACAATGCTCACAGAGAGGGGCAGGGAGCCTCTCCATGAGATACCCGTGAGTAAGACGAGTGTGGCCGATGCGAAGACGGGAGAGAGTAGTCTCCCAACCTCGACATTGGTGACAAGAAGAAGGCCAGAAACCTATAACCGGTTTAATAGAATGAAGTTTGTTATTCAGCAGGTCAGACCAGCGTTGTTGCCAACGGGTGCGAAGGTGGGTAGCAATGACCGCAAAATAGTCCGTGAAAGGAACACCTCTATATGAAACTGGAAGGTCAAATGTACTGATAAAACACACAGGCTAGCGAGGCAGAGAAATACAAGCGAACAGTGACTAACATAGAGCGAATGATGAAGCCAAAGTACACGAGAAATACAGGACAAGAAGGTGAAACTCTTTCCTTCCAAACTCGAGAAGAAGAGCACTTGGTGAAAGTGTGTGTAAAAGCCTCGCCTCTCCTATTATTGTGACAGCCACTCGCATCCATTCCAGTAACAGCTTCAGTTGTAGAGAAGAAAGCTTCTCTAAGTTTTTTCATTGTGTATATTTAGAGTAAGTTTGTTGCATGCACTCTTATGGCCTTACGGAACAGAAAATGTACTCAACCTATTGTTGACATAACAGAAAAGATCAGGTAGAGGGCACTAATTCACATTTAGCTCACACTGAACGCCATCCCGGGTAACCAGATAACATCGTATATGTGTCCCTAAACTAATATTTCACATTATCTTGAATGTAACGACGTAAAGTATCGTTGCCAACATAATGTATTTGAAGAAAGAAAAATTCAAGTAGCAGGAAAAATCATACTCGTTCTTTCATTCATTACACACTAATTAAATTCCTCTATACTTCAATGTTTCAAAAGTCTTAATATTTTCCCTAATAAAGGAAAAAAGTTAGCATTTATTCCCCATAGCCATACGTTTCACTGTAAGCCACTACATTGCATTCACGATAAACTCAAAAAGAAAAATCTGCAAATTTTGTGGTTGGGTTGCATGAATGTTTACGAATGTTAAATAATTCTAGGTGCTAGGAATGAAAGAAACATGGACGTCCTAGCATTACACACACAACCCGCACATATAAAAAGAGAGGAGCTTACGACGCGGGCCGCCAGCTTCATTGCAGTGCTCCTTTCCTAGACTATGACTGACTCCACTACTACTTCTACTACCACTTCTACTACTACCCCACTCTCTTGTGCCCTCCCCTGTCTGCCTGCCTATATATACCCCTTCCCCTTGTTCTGTGTGTTAGTGTGACTTTGTAAATGGTCCAAGTCGGACCGAAACGTCGTCGTAAGCTCCTCTCTTTTTATATGTGCGGGTTGTGTGTATTGTTCCAGTCACGGTATTGTGCCTTTTTTGTTATTTACGTCCTAGCATATTTTAATATTCGTGTTATTTATTGGTTAAGACACAGGTGACAAAACACCTGCTTTGCTTCATCCAGCAAGGTGTAACCAACAGTTATTGTTTTCCAACTAAACTGGTAATTGTTTGGCGCTGAAGAGTCACGACTGTGAATCATTACCCATTATGGTTTATGTTATTACCTATGTGAGTGTGAATGACGTTTTAGTTCTATGTCGTTCTTCCACATCAGCATTTCAGAAGCTTTTTCGAAGACTCATGGATGAATGTAGGACTGCCTATTTCTGCGTCACCCACAGTATAATGCGATCTTTTATTGGCAACGTTTCGCCCACACAGTGAGCTTTATCAAGTCACAAACAGATCTACCTGGGTGAATGATACATAAGTATTTATAAGACTGAGAGTCGGGTGTAGAATGTTGGCAGGTTGGATCTGAGATGGACCCCCGTGGGACGGGCGGGTGTGTAGGTACTTATATAGAATAACGATGAAGATTCTTGGCAAGGGGTTCAGCTATGTTATAGAAGCCGTTGTTCTGGTTGAAGTTGTTGGATATACAGATAAGTGATGATCCAGAGACCCACAAACACGTATTTGAGATTACCAGTACGCAGTACGAGTTCAGCACCGAAACTTCAACATCCACTGAATCAACTACAGAAACGCAAAACTTATCGTCAGAGAAGACAACACTCAATACGCAGAATCCTGGAATCATCACTTATCTGTATATCTAACAACTTCAACCATAACAACGGCTTCTATAACATAGCAGAACCCCTTGCCAGGAAACTCTATCGTTATTCTATATAACTACATACACACCCGATCGTCCATGAGGGTCCTTCTCATATCCAACCTACCAACATTCTACACATGACACTCCATCCTATACTCATGTATCATTCTCCCAGGTAGATCTGTTTGTGACTTCATATAGCCCACTGTGTGACCGAAACGTTATCAATATTATTATAATCATGGGGAGCGTTAAACCCGAAAGGATTAGTGTTGTCATTAAATGATCACAACATACTACATTGGTGTTTATTTTTCCATCTTGTGGGTATTGTATACCATATATCTCCAGCTAGTACAACGTTGAGGGAGGACCTGGTGCCTCTGTCCTCGGCTCATTCTTCCCTACTTTTCATATTTGAAAGTTTATTCTATGGTTTTATGTTCTCATAAATCTCTAGTGGTGAATTTGAGTTTACTGGTGATCTTGTGTGTTTGTCTCACAAAGATCTCATGAAGTATGTACTTTGCTGTCTTGTGGATTTTTACATGATGTTCCTGTCCTGATATCTTGTGGTCCAGAGCCTGGCTCTAGATATTCTACGTTGTCGGTCATCTGCGTACCGTCACAGTCGGGACATGTGAGAATTAGACTGCCTAGCACTGAAATTGGACTTTGGTGTGGTAATGGGACTTTTGTTGGTGGCCCGTGGCCTAGTGGCAAAGTTCTCGTTTCACACGCTGAGTGTCCGTTCCTTACACCGGTTGGCCATGTTCACCCATCAAAACTTACCTAATTTGCCCGAAATGCTCAACATAAGCGGCTTTCTGTACAGTAGTATGTCATTGATGTCAGCTAGGCCTGTATACCTCGGACATGCACTAGTAGAAATAAAGATAATATATTATTATTATTATTATTTGTATGTCCACAGTAGGTTATTAGATGACCTCTATTGCTGTTTCATGTTTGCGTTCACATATTTTGTGTTTTATTGATTAAAGGATAATTCAGATTCAATAGAGTTGTGGGGCAGCTTTACAGTGGAAGACAGACACTAGCAATCATATTATCTGCATATACCTTTGTCACTGAGGACTGGAATGTGGTTCCTCTTGCAGTGACAGAGATATGAAATTGTAACCATAAACTTTGAATTAATAATGCGATTAAAATAGTCTATTTTTAGATTAAACCTAAGCCTGGAAAAATAAACACATAAGCAGTATAATGTGATCCTTTATTGACAACGTTTCGCCCACGCAGTGGGCTTTATCGAGTCACAGACAGATCTACCTGGAAAATGAGTAACATGAATATATATGGGGTATAGTCAGGTGGAGAATGCTGGGTCAGGTGGAGAAAGCTGCATGTGACAGTCTTAAAAGTAGTGTGATAGTTAAAAACCTTGTGTGACTTAAAGGGCCTGCAGTGTACCATTCTTGAGTTCTAGGTGGGATAGCGTTGAAGAAGTTTCTTGGCAATAGGTTCAGCTATGTTGTAGAAGCCGTTGTTCTGGTTGAAGTTGTTGGATATACAGATAAGTGATGATTCCAGGATTCTTCGGTATTGCGTGTTGTCTTCTCTGGCGATGAGTCTTGCGTTTCTGTAGTTGATTAAATGGTTGTGTGAATTTCGGTGTTGAACACAGGCATTTCTTGAGTCGTCAGATCTGCCTGCGTACTGGTGTTCTGAAATGCGTGTTTGGAGGTCTCTGGATGTTTCGCCAACGTATAATTTGCTGCAGCCATTACAAGGGATTGTGTATACCCCTGCCGTAGATTGAAGTTTTTCCTGTCTGTTACTGGT
Source organism: Cherax destructor (assembly GCA_009830355.1). Taxonomy (NCBI): domain Eukaryota; kingdom Metazoa; phylum Arthropoda; class Malacostraca; order Decapoda; family Parastacidae; genus Cherax; species Cherax destructor. The sequence goes on along the minus strand of WNWK01009608.1, from coordinate 21,562 downwards.
AATGTCCTTAATGGTGGTGGATGTGGAGGTGGATACTCGGAATGAGGTCTTAGAAAAAATGTTGGAAACGTGTTTGGAAATGGAGTTGGTGGGAAGAACTATGTATCTCTTCTCAGCAGTGTCTTCTCTGGGTGTGTTGAAGACGTTTAATGCCCGTCGTCTGCAGTCTCTAATGAAGTGACGAGGATAGTGAAGTTTGGAAAAAACTTGTTCAATGAGGGAGCATTCTTCTTCAAGGAACTCACTGCTGCAGATTCTGAGTGCGCGTAGGAAAAAGCCTATAATTACACCACGTTTAGTTTTGGTGTGGTGAGAGTAGAATGGAACACTGCAGGTCCTTTAAGTCACACAATGTTTTTAACTATCACACTACTTTTAAGACTGTCACATGCAGCTTTCTCCACCTGACCCAGCATTCTCCACCTGACTATACCCTATTATTATTATAATCAAATAGAAGCGCTAAACCACAGGGGTTATACAGCGCTGCAGGTTATTGTAGGATGCAGGGAGAGTGGGTTGTAAGAGGGAGATGGACGATTAGTAGGGTATGGAGTGCAAGATGACGGTGGATTGTGCAGGGGAGGAGGGTAGCAAGAGATCGAGGTAGAAGGGACTGAGGGAGGTGCTAGAGGTATAATCTTCAGAGTTTGTGTAGTAAGTCAGTTTCTGTCAAAAAGTCAATGAGAGAGTCAGGATTAAAGGAGGGGCCATCTGCAAGAAGGGAAGGTAAAGAAAGGGCCGCAGAGCGAAGACGTCGTTGGAGGTAAATTCTGCGTGCTCGTTGATAGAGTGGGCAGTCCAACAGGATATGTCGAACAGACACTGGAACCTGACAATGCTCACAGAGAGGGGCAGGGAGCTCTCCATGAGATACCCGTGAGTAAGACGAGTGTGGCCGATGCGAAGACGGGAGAGTGTAGTCTCCCAACCTCGACATTGGTGACAAGAAGAAGGCCAGAAACCTATAACCGGTTTAATAGAATGAAGTTTGTTATTCAGCAGGTCAGACCAGCGACTATACCCTATATATATTCATGTTACTCATTTTCCAGGTAGATCTGTCGTCTGTGACTCGATAAAGCCCACTGCTTGGGCGAAACGTTGTCAATAAAGGATCACATATTACTGCTTATGTGTTTATTTTTCCATTGTGTCGGTATTTTATACCATTTATTTCCAAAGCTAAGCCTGTATGGCTGAGAGAAGAGCATGTTCGTCTCACGATTAGAGGACGTATTATTATTATAAAAAAGAAGCGCTAAAATTAGAGGACGTAGGATCAAGCCTAAATCACTCTTTGCACTGAATGACCCACTCGGTTTTAATTGTTTCACATAAATAACAAAAAAGGCACAATACCGTGACTGGAACAATACACACACAACCCGCACATATAAAAGAGAGGAGCTTACGACGACGTTTCGGCCCGACTTGGACCATTTACAAAGTCACACCCTTGCGGGCCGCTAGCCTCATTGCAGTGCTCCTTCCCATATGACTTTCTCCTCTACTACCATTACTACTACTACTACTTCCACTACTCCATCATTACCCCACTCTCTTGTACCCTCCCCTGTCTGCCTGCCTATAAATACCCTTCCTCTGTCTCTGTGTTTTTTTTTTTTTTTTTTTTTTTTTTTTTCCCTCTCCCCATCGGGGAGAGGAACCTCTACCTCAACTAAAAGCTTGTACCAAGATGAATTATTCCAACAGAATCAATATTAAACCTTCCAGTGGAACGGTTAATGACTCATCCAAGCTTGCTCTTGCTGTGACCGTCAGGGGCGGCTTACATGTCAAGATCAATAACATCCTAACACTCCAAGAAACCTTCATTGTTGTATGTGAAGACGATGTTGAGGCTGAAAAGTTACTAACCTCCTCTGCTTTGTCCACTCTATCAGACAGTGGCTTCAAAGTCATGTCCTCTCCTGCCATACGGGCCAAGAGGACTGTATTCTTGAAAAGACTTGACAAACTGATTACCACACAACCTGTTGAAGACCTAAAGACCTCCATTGAAGAACAAAATCCCTGGGCTTCAGTGGAAAGCATCACCAAGATTCCTACTGCCTCCTCCATGCTAAAAATCACTTTTACTGATGTGTCAATGGCTGCCCAAGCTATGGCTGAAGGCCTGGCCATATACTACTACTTTATTAACTCCTCTCATATTGAAGCTGAGAGGTACCATCATATTACTCAATGCTGGAGTTGCTACTCTTACCTACACTCTACAAAAGACTGCCCCACAAAAACAAAAATTATGCTCTACCTGCGGGTCTGAAGGCCACGATTCCAAGACTTGCACTTCTACTGCCCCACTTAAGTGTCTCAACTGCAAAAACAATCATCATACTCTCGCGGCAAAGTGCCCCACTCGTCGAGAAATTCTGAAAAAAAATCAGGAAGCAGAACAGAAGAAGACACCTTCCAAGTCACCTACTTATGCTGCCATCACCAAACTCCAGGACGACACTACAAAACTTTTAAAAGCTACCCAACCCTCCACCACCGCTCCACCAGCTTGTGAACCTACGAAAATTCATTACTGTATGCTATATGCACACTTGCATAATATGGCGATACCAGGTTCCTTCAACACTGTTATTAACGAGCTCTTCCGATTGAATAATATGCCAAACTTTACTTTTCCAGACTCTGCACCATCTGCCGACATCATGAAGCTCACCAAAGAATTTGGCAATGTCACAACACCTGAAATTCCATCTCCAAGAAACAGCCAATCAGCTACTTCCAACATCACCACCGCTGTGGACCAATCAGCAACCTTGCCTGACCCACCTGTGTCTTCCACCACCTCTGTTACTACTAACGAACCACCTGCTCCTTCTCCAACTCAACCACCAAAAGCCAAGAAAGCCAAGACACTCCCTTTTGAAAATCCACCTCAAGATACTCCAAGACCTGAAGAAATGGAAGAGGAAACAATATTCAGACCAACTGAACCCTCACTTTCTACACATATAATCCTCACACCCCGACGCTATATGCACCTCAGGCCGTCTATTCCATGCGTCATGGTAGTATCAAGTACACTGTTGCTCCTGGCTGCCCTCACCACACTGAAACAGCACTAATTGAAGACTTAGAAAAAGACAAAACCTTGATCAAACTTACTGTATTGTCAAAACCAGCTTTCAGAAGACTTCAAAATGGTTCTACGACAAGAACGTAAAACTAAACAAGAACACAGATATGAAGAGTTTTCTATCCACCAATCACCGATGATCCTGCATACTTAACGATCAATCATATTGAAGCATGCCTCCCCGCCTCCCGCCGATCTCCAGCAACCATTTACCGAACAGTTCTACACATCCATCACCATGATGCAGCCTGCACAGCTCACCGACATCGCCAGCCAAGTCCTGATCTCTCCAGCTCTATCCACGATCGCCTCAGCTGCTGGGTTAAGCCCTGGCTCTATCTCTACGACTAAGAACACTCCTCTCCAGTGCTACTCATCGTCTGTCCCGTCTTCCCCGTTCATCCCATTGGGATCTTACCTGAACTCGTTCGTTCCGATCCTCACTTGACGAAGACATTCGTAGACCCACAAACCAACACAACCTTTCTATTCCTTGTATGAACCTGCTCCTAACCCTATTTACAAATACCTTTTGTTTCAATGACAGGTACCTTGAGCTGTTCGCCCCTCTGACCCACTTTCGCCTTAGCTGCTGGGTTAAGCCCAGGCTCAACTTCTACACGCCTCTCCTTCGGCTGTCCCGTCCTCCCCGCTCACCCCACAGAAGTCTCACCAACAGGAGAGCCTGCTATTCCTGTTCTCAAGTCTGCCCCACGATCGCCTTAGCTGCTGGGTTAAGCCCTGGCTCTATTTCTACGACTAAGAAGACTCCTCTCCAGCGCTATTCTTCGTCTGTACCGTCTTCCCCGCTCATCCCATTGGGATCTTACCTGAACTTATTCATTCATTCATTCTGTGTGTTAGTGTGACTTTGTAAATATGGGCCTGAAGAAGATAATATGGGCCTGAAGAAGATAAATTATGTAGTATCACAGTCACTAGCGAAATGGTTATCAAACAGATAGACCGTTTGAAGCAAAATAAATCGCCAGGCCCTGATGAGCTGTTTTCAAGGGTTCTTAAGGAATGCAAAATTGAACTCTGTGAACCCTTAACTAACATTTTTAACCTATCTCTTCAAACAGGTGTAGTGTCTGATACGTGGAAGATGGCTAATGTAATTCCTATTTTTAAAGCAGGGGACAAGTCGTTACCATCAAATTACCGCCCAGTAAGTCTAACTTCAATTGTAGGCAAATTATTAGAGTCGATTATAGCTGATAACATAAGAAGCCATCTCGATAGGCATAATTTGATTAATGATACTCAACATGGATTCACCAGGGCCGTTCCTGCCTAACTAATGTATTAACTTTTTCAGTAAGGCTTTTGAGGCAGTTGATCATGATAAAGAATTCGATATTGTTTATTTGGATTTTAGTAAGGCTTTTGATAGAGTACCACATCAGAGACTGTTAAAGAAAGTGGCTGCTCACGGCATTGGAGGAAAAGTGTTTTCATGGATCGAGTCATGGCTCACCAATAGGAAGCAGAGGGTGTGCATTAATGGGGTTAAATCTGAGTGGGGATCTGTAACAAGTGGCGTTCCACAGGGATCGGTTTTGGGCCCGTTGTTGTTTATAATATATATAAATGACCTTGACGAGGGAATTACTAGTGATATGAGCAAATTCGCTGATGACACGAAGATAGGTAGGATAATCGATTCAGACGTAGATGTCACGGAACTTCAGGAGGATTTAGACAAACTCAATTCCTGGTCAGAAAAATGGCAGATGCAGTTCAATGTAGATAAATGCAAAGTTCTAAAGCTCGGGAATGTTCATAACCCTAGCACCTACCAGCTTAATAATGTTGAACTCAGCCGTACAGAATGCGAAAAGGATCTGGGGGTTATGGTAAGCAGCAACCTCAAACCAAGTCAGCAATGCCTAAGCGTAAGAAATAAAGCAAATATATTACATAAGAACATAAGAACATAAGAAAGGAGGAACACTGCAGCAGGCCTGTTGGCCCATACTAGGCAGGTCCTTCACATTCCATCCCACCAACAGAACACTTGTTCAACCCAACTTTCAATGCTACCCAAGAAATAAGATTTGATAATTTTATTTACTCATGTGCAATTCCCACTCAAATCCAACCCCTCTCACTCATGAATTTATCCAACCTAAATTTAAAACTACCCAAGGTCCTAGCTTCAATAACCCTACTAGGCAGACTGTTCCACTCATCAACTACCCTATTTCCAAACCAATACTTTCCTATATCCTTTCTAAATCTAAACTTATCTAACTTGAATCCATTATTGCGGGTTCTCTCTTGGAGAGATACCCTCAAGACCTTATTTATATCCCCTTTGTTAATACCCATTTTCCACTTGTATACCTCGATCATGTCTCCCCTCATTCTACGTCTTACAAGTGAATGTAATTTAAGGGTCTTCAATCTTTCTTCGTAAGTAAGATTTCTAATGCTATGTATTAATTTAGTCATTCTACGCTGAATGTTTTCTAACAAATTTATGTCCATTCTGTAATATGGAGACCAGAACTGAGCTGCGTAATCTAGGTGAGGCCTTACTAATGATGTATAAAGCTGTAATATAACCTCTGGACTTCTGTTGCTAACACTTCTTGATATAAATCCCAGTAATCTATTTGCCTTATTACGTACGCTTAGGCATTGCTGTCTTGGTTTAAGGTTGCTGCTTACCATCACCCCCAAGTCCTTCTCGCAATCTGTATGGCTAAGTTCTACGTTGGAAAAATAAACACATAAGCAGTATAATGTGATCCTTTATTGACAACGTTTCGCCCACGCAGTGGGCTTTATCGAGTCACAGACAGATCTACCTGGAAAATGAGCAACATAGAGATATATATAGGGTACAGTCAGGTGGAGAATGCTGGGTCAGATGGAGAAAGCTGCATGTGAGTCTTAAAAGTAGTGTGAAAACATAGTGTGACTTAAAGGACCTGCAGTGTACCATTCTTGAGTTCTAGGTGGGATAGCGTTGAAGAAGTTTCTTGGCAATAGGTTCAGCTATGTTGTAGAAGCCGTTGTTCTGGTTAAAGTTGTTGGACATACAGATGAGTGATGATTCTAGGATTCTTCGGTATTGCGTGTTGTCTTCTCTGGCGATGAGTCTTGCGTTTCTGTAGTTGATTAAATGGTTGTGTAAATTTCGGTGTTGAACACAGGCATTTCTTGAGTCGTCAGATTTAATCAACTACAGAAACGCAAGACTCATCGCCAGAGAAGACAACACGCAATACCGAAGAATCCTAGAATCATCACTCATCTGTATGTCCAACAACTTTAACCAGAACAACGGCTTCTACAACATAGCTGAACCTATTGCCAAGAAACTTCTTCAACGCTATCCCACCTAGAACTCAAGAATGGTACACTGCAGGTCCTTTAAGTCACACTATGTTTTCACACTACTTTTAAGACTCACATGCAGCTTTCTCCATCTGACCCAGCATTCTCCACCTGACTGTACCCTATATATATCTCTATGTTGCTCATTTTCCAGGTAGATCTGTCTGTGACTCGATAAAGCCCACTGCGTGGGCGAAACGTTGTCAATAAAGGATCACATTATACTGCTTATGTGTTTATTTTTCCATTGTGTCGGTATTTTATACCATTTATTTCCATAAGTTCTACGTTATTTAACTTATAAGTGCTTGGGTTATGGACACTACCGAGCTTTAGAACTTTGCATTTATCTACATTGAACTGCATCTGCCATTTTTCTGACCAGGAATTGAGTTTGTCTAAATCCTCCTGTAGTTCACTGACATCTACGTCTGAATCGATTATCCTACCTATCTTCGTGTCATCAGCGAATTTGCTCATATCACTAGAAATTCCCTCGTCAAGGTCATTTATATATATTATAAACAACAACGGGCCCAAAACCGATCCCTGTGGAACGCCACTTGTTACAGATCCCCACTCAGATTTAACCCCATTAATGCACACCCTCTGCTTCCTATTGGTGAGCCATGACTCGATCCATGAAAACACTTTTCCCCCAATGCCATGAGCAGCCACTTTCTTTAACAGTCTCTGATGTGGTACTCTATCAAAAGCCTTACTAAAATCCAAATAAACAATATCGAATTCTTTATCATGATCAACTGCCTCAAAAGCCTTACTGAAAAAAGTTAATAAATTAGTTAGGCAGGAACGGCCCCTGGTGAATCCATGTTGAGTATCATTAATCAAATTATGCCTATCGAGATGGCTTCTTATGTTATCAGCTATAATCGACTCTAATAATTTGCCTACAATTGATGTTACTTATTGGGCGGTAATTTGATGGTAACGACTTGTCCCCTGCTTTAAAAATAGGAATTACATTAGCCATCTTCCACGTATCAGACACTACACCTGTTTGAAGAGATAGGTTAAAAATGTTAGTTATTACTGGGATTTATATCAAGAAGTGTAAGCAACAGAAGTCCAGCGGTTATATTACAGCTTTATACATCATTAGTAAGGCCTCACCTAGATTATGCAGCTCAGTTCTGGTCTCCATTTTACAGAATGGATATAAATTCGTTAGAAAACATTCAGCGACGAATGACAAAGTTAATTCATAGCATTAGAAATCTTCCGTATGAAGAAAGATTGAAGACCCTTAAATTACATTCACTTGTAAGACGAAGAATGAGGGGAGACATGATCGAGGTATATAAGTGGAAGATGGGTATTAATAAGGGGGATATAAATAAGGTCTTGAGGATATCTCTCATAAGAACATAAGAAAGGAGGAACACTGCAGCAGGCCTGTTGGCCCATTCTAGGCAGGTCCTTCACATTCCATCCCACTAACAGAATATTTGTTCAACCTAATTTTCAATGCTACCCAAGAGAGAACCCGCAATAATGGATTCAAATTGGATAAGTTTAGATTTAGAAAGGATATAGGAAAATATTGGTTTGGAAATAGGGTAGTTGATGAGTGGAACAGTCTGCCTAGTAGGGTCATTGAAGCTATGACCTTGGGTAGTTTCAAATTTAGGTTGGATAAATTCATGAGTGAGAGGGGTTGGATTTGAGTGGGACTCGCACTTGAGTTAATAGAATCTTCAAAGCTTATTTCTTGGGTAGAATTGAAAATTAGGTTGGGCAATTATTCTGTTAGTGGGATGGATTGTGAAGGACCTGCCTAGTATGGGCCAACAGGCCTGCTGCAGTGTTCCTCCTTTCTTATGTTCTTATGTTCCAAGTCGGGCCGAAACGTCGTCGTAAGCTCCTCTCTTTTATATGTGCGGGTTGTGTGTGTATTGTTTCACATAATTATAAGAATAATAGAACTCCCTACAAAGGGGCTAGAGGTTCTAGATGTGCAGAATCCCCCATTCTAAGGAACAAACCCGTAAACTGATATCCTAACTTCGTGATGCAAAAGGTCGTAGTGGATGACTCACGAAATCGTAATGACACGATTGCAAACAAATCATACAACGGGTGGGGTTAGAACCCGGTCTGGAGTTTTGAGATTCTCTGATCGCCGGTTCTAACCCCACCCGTGGTATGTTGTTGTTTTTTCATAGTGAATGATGGTGATCAATTCATAACGCGATCAGGCTTACCAGTGGTCTGTCAGGGCTAATATTACTATATCAGCTGTCACGTCACTGAACCAGAGAGAATCGTGAGAATTCTTGAGAGAGAATACTGGGATGACTTGTGATGACCACTAATACAAGCCAAAAATACGGTTGTATAGAGAACCTCTCACTGTACCAACAAGCACTGACTAAGACGCTTGTCAGTGTAACAGTATGACAAGTGTTGGAATTTGTCGCTGCTTGCTGGTGGAGCCAGGGAAAGTCTCCATAAAACCTAGAATTTACGACATAGTTAATGACCAGTACAAGTCATCCCATTATTCTCGCTGGATAATGCTAATGACTCTGGTTTCGTAGCATAAGCATTGGTCAATTAGTTTTAGGAATGCTAGATTGCAGATTATTATAATAAAAAACAAGCGCTAAACCAAAGGGGTCATACAGCTGCTAGATTGGAAAATTGAATCCTTATCACTTCCTAGATATTTCTCTATGCCTTGTGCGGTTTTTTCTGAGTTTCTTAATGATTCTTTTCTGTATAGAATATCTTCACTATATTGTATATAAGTCGTCTCAAATTTCATGATGATTTACTAGGTTAAATTCCAGCTTTTCACTTTAATACACCTGATTTACCTTTAATTTTCTGTGTGTGGATAGGATGAGTTGCATCTCCTGGGCTTCTTTGAGTTTATATCAAATATAAGTTACGCTTGACATGGTTTGAATTCCGTCAACTGGACATCTTCAGGGTGTTAATCTACAGCTCCTGGATCTCTAGAAAGTGATAAGCTAAAGCTTCTAAGCATATTATTATTTTTATTATGGGTAAGCGCCTAGGAAATAAAAGAAAATAAGATTCGACTTAAGGGGAGTGTAGCTCCAATTCCATGAATCAAGAATCAAGCGACCATCTTGAGAGAGTTGAACTAAAGCTCCAGGGTACTGATCTCCACCTGAATCTCTCGCAGTGTTGAGTTATGGCTCCTAGATCTGTTGAAAGTTGATTTGAAGTTCCGCCAACTTTCATGAGTATTGAGAAGTGGTGTGAGCATCTCTGGGCCCTTACACTGAGATGTTTGAGGCTGTAGTTTACAAACATTGAGATGTTTGAGACTGTAGTATATATTATTATAATAAAAAAGAAGCACTAAACCACAGGGGTCATAAAGCGCAGCAGGTTAGGGTAGGATGCAGGGAGAATGGGTTGTAAGAGGGAGAGGGATGATTAGTAGGGTATGGAGTGCAGCAGGACAGTGGATAGTGCAGGGATAGTGGGTAGCAAGATATTGAGGTAGAAGGGACTGAGGGGAGTGCTAGAGGTATAATCTTCAGAGTTTGTGTAGTAAGTCAGTTTCTGTCAAAAAGTCAACGAGAGAGTCAGGATTAAAGGAGGGTCCATCTGCAAGAAGGGAAGGTAAAGAAAGGGCCGCAGAGCGAAGACGCGTTGGAGGTAAATTCTGCGTACTCGTTGATAGAGTGGGCAGTCCAACAGGATATGTCGAACAGACACTGAAACCTGACAATGCTCAGAGAGAGGGACAGGGAGCCTCTCCATGATTATTATTATAATCAAATAGAAGCGCTAAACCACAGGGAAGCCTCTCCATGAGATACCCGTGAGTAAGACGAGTGTGGCCAATGCGAAGACGAGAGAGAGTAGTCTCCCAACCTCGACACTGGTGACAAGAAGAAGGCCAGAAACCTATACTCGGTTTAATAGAATAAAGTTTGTTATTTAGCAGTTCAGACCAGCTTTGTTGCTGCCAACGGGTGCGAAGGTGGGTAGCAATGACTGCAAAATAGTCCGTGAATGGAACACCTCTATATGAAACTGTAAGGTCATGTACTGCTGACCGCTGTAGTATATAAACATTGAAATGTGGGAGGCTGTAGTTTGCAAACATTGGGAGATAACTATATAGAGTTGAGAAGCGATCATGACGTCTGGTTTTCAACTTTATTTCTGTAACTTGGTGAAATAAACACCAACACATTCTTAGCTGTACGTATCACATTTTCACTACAGATAAAATTACTAGCATTTTTACTTAGTCACATATAATACTGAAAACCTACGTAATACTTAGTTGCATTCAATGTTTTTTCATTGTATAAGGTTAAAAAAATTCTGTGAAGTATAATCCTTGGTGTGAGTAAAATCGTGGGTGGGAGCAGTGAAACACAGGAGCAGTGAAAGTTAATATTGTTGTTGGATACTCGGCCAGGCAGCTTCCATTAAAAATTATAAAGCATCGCAACGTGACACGTACTCTTAAGCTCCAGCAATTTTTTTCCATGAAAGTTAATAATGTTGGCGAGAAGAAACTTCCCCTTTAAAGTATATTATTATTATTATAATCAAATAGAAGCGCTAAACCACAGGGGTTATACAGCGCTGCAGGTTATTGCAGGATGCAGGGAGAATGGGTTGTAAGAGGGAGATGAATGATTAGTAGGGTATGGAGTGCAGCAGGATGGTGGATAGAGCAGGGATAGAGGGTAGCAAGGGATCAAGGTAGAAGGGACTGAGGGAGGTGCTTGAGGTATAATCTTGAGAGTTTGTGTAGTAAGTCAGTTTCTGTCAAAAAGTCAACGAGAGAGTTAGGATTAAAGGAGGGTCCATCTGCAAGAAGGGAAGGTAAAGAAAGGGCCGCAGAGCGAAGACGTCGTTGGAGGTAAATTCTGTGTGCTCGTTGATAGAGTGGGCAGTCCAACAGGATATGTCGAACAGACACTGGAACCTGACAATGCTCACAGAGAAAGGCAGGGAGCCTCTCCACGAGATACCCGTGAGTAAGACGAGTGTGGCCAATGCAAAGACGGGAGAGTGTAGTCTCCCAACCTCGACATTGGTGACAAGAAGGCCAGAAACCTATAACCGGTTTAATAGAATGAAGTTTGTTATTCAGTAGGTCAGACCAGCGTTGTTGCCAACGGGTGCGAAGGTGGGTAGCAATGACCGCAAAATAGTCCGTGAAAGGAACACCTCTATATGAAACTGGAAGGTCATGTACTGCTGACCGCGCAGCAGTGTCTGCCTGTTCATTGCCCTGTACGTCAACATGACCAGGGACCCAACAAAAGACAATATCTTTATGCTTGCTAAAGATACGGCGTAACCAAAGGTGGATACGAAGAACTAGGGGGTGAGGTGTATCAATTTTACGGATAGCCTGTAAAGCACTAAGGGAGTCTGAAACGACCACAAATGGTGATACATGCATAGATGCAATACGGATAAGTGCCACAAGAATGGCATACAATTCAGCCGTAAATATGCTAGCCGAGGGTAATAGATGCCCTCGTACGACGCTGTCAGGAAACACTGCTGTGAATCCGACGCCGTCAGATGACTTTGAACCATCGGTGTATACTGCGATGGCATGGGAATGAGAACAGAAATGGTCTAGAAAGAAAGAGCGAGAAGCCGCCGTAGGCAGTTGGGCTTTCGCGCAAGGTAGAGGAATATAACAGACACTGACAGCAGGAACTTCCCAAGGGGGTAGAGGAAAGGGTGAAGCCACATGAACATATAAAGGCGGCAGCTGAAGGGAAGACAAGAGTGAATGCAGACGAAGAGAAAAGGGACGAAGTAAACAGGGGCGACGAACAAATAACGAGCGTCTACTAACATCTGTGACAATCCTATACATGGAAGGATTGCGGAGGTCATGAGAGCGAACATAATAGCGAATGCAATGTGCATCGCGACGATCGGACAAGGATGGAATGTTCACTTCTACATAGAGGCTCTCAACCGGGGAAGAACGAAAAGCACCAAGGCATAAGCGTAATCCCTGGTGATGGATGGGATTAAGGCTGGAAAGAGTGGCAGGAGAGGCTGCCGAATATATCTGGTCAATATAATCGAGTTTCGATAGAATTAGGGCCGAATGTAGACGAAGGAGAGTTCTACGATCAGCCCCCCATGAAAGATGTGCGAGGGTTTTAAGGAGGTTCAGCCGGCTATGACAAGTCGCCTTCAGAGAGGTAATGTGAGGTTTCCAGGACAATCTGCGGTCAAACAGGAGGCCGAGAAACCTGACTGTATCACGTTCTGGGATACGTGAGCCGTATAGGTACAATGGATGATCGGAGACCACTGAACGTCTAGTGAACGTAATTTGATGAGTTTTGCCACTAGAAAATTTAAACCCGTGAGTGGTGGCCCAATCAGAAACCCGGTTGATGGCATGCTGGAGGGAAACTGCAATGAGGTGACAGTCAGCACCTGCACAAGCTATAGCAAAGTCATCCACATAGAGCGATGACCAAATATTGGATGGAGAACAGATGCCAGATTATTTATAGCAAGCAGAAAAAGTGTTGTGCTCAGAACACATCCCTGGGGGACACCTTCAGCTTGGACAAATTCCGGGGAGAGTTCATTACTAACCCGGACCCGGAAATGTCTGTCAGTTAAGAAAGCCTTAAGAAAGAATGGTAGGTTGTTCGGAGGCCTAAGGAGTGGGCCTGGGCCAAGATATTATATCTCCAAGTTGTATCATAAGCCTTCTCAAGGTCGAAAAAAATAGAGATAACCGAATGGTTATTCGCAAAGGCATTACGAATATACGTATCCAAGCGCAGCAAGGGGTCAATGGCAGAACGGCCCTTACGGAAGCCATACTGACTAGGGGAGAGACTACTGTGAGTCTCTAAATACCACATCAAACGTCTATTAACTAGACGTTCCATCACCTTGCAAATTGCACTGGTAAGAGCGATGGGACGGTAGTGAGAGGAATCACGTCCCGTAGTACCTGGTTTTCGAAAAGGGAGAACAATAGCAGACTTCCACAGCTGGGGAAGAACTCCTTGCGACCATATGAGATTAAAGAGTCGCAAGAGGACAGCAAGAGCAGACTGATGTAAATGCTGTAGCATACGAATATGTATGCCGTCTGGCCCAGCTGCCGATGATCTGCAAGCAGAGAGTGTTGCCTCCAGTTCTTGGAGGGTAAAAGGCACATTATAGGATTCTTCTCTAAGAGAAGAAAAATCTAAGGGCTTTAACTCGCTGGCAGACTTAGAAGAAAGGAACGAGGGACATAGATGTAGCCCTTGAGAAATGCGGACGAGATGATTACCAATTTCAGTGGCAACGGCAAGAGGGTGTGCTATATCGACACCAGCAACCTGAAGAACAGGAGCCGGGTCGGGGGAGAATTTACCACTCAATTTCCGCACTTTCTTCCAGACTGCACTCATCGAGGAAGCCGAAGTGACAGTAGAAACGTAATCTCGCCAGCAAGTGCGTTTAGCATCACGTATGACACGGCGAGCAATAGCTCTCTTCTGCTTGAAATCAAGGAGTCTCTCTGTGGTTCTGTTATACCGATACCTGCCCCATGCAGCGCGTTTCAAACGCACTGCCCGAGCACAAGTAGGAGACCACCAAGGCACGCACTTCTGAGGATGCTTGCCCGAGGTTTGGGGAATAGAATGTTAAGCCGCTGTGAAGATGGGGGACGAAAAGAGATGTAAAACCTCATCAATGGAGGACGAGGTAGGAACCTCATGAAAGGCAGTAAGATGTGCGTAAAGATCCCATTTCGCCCGGTCAAATTGCCAGCGTGGGCAATGAGGAGGTGGAGAAAACAGAGGGGACTTTAGGATAATTGGGAAATGATCGCTGTCATGTAAGTCCGGGAGGACAGACCAGGTGAAGTCAAGGACAGTTGATGAAGAGCAGATGGAAAGATCGATGCAGGAGAAAGAATGAGTTCGGGGATCAAAATGGGTAGGAGTACCCGTATTTAAAACATGGAGGGGAAGAGAAGCAAGAAATGCCTCCAACTGAATGCCACGGGAGTCACAGTGCGACCCTCTCCAGAGAAAGTTGTGCGCGTTAAAATTGCCAAGTAATAGAAGGGGTGGCGGTAAGGAAGAAACCAGAAAATCAACATCTGGGATAGACAATGCCCGCGAAGGGGAAAGATATAAAGAACAGAGTGTATACCACTTATTCAAGTGGATACGGGCTGCGGTGTAATGTAAGGAAGAAGGGACATAGAGCTGACGGTATGGAACACCAGTGCGTATAAGGAGAGCACTTTCGTTAAAGGTTCCATCGGAAAAAGGATCCGATGAATATAACAAATTATAGCCTGAAAAGGGCCTGATAACAGTGGATTGTAATTTGGGTTCTTGCAAACAGACCCCAACAGGGGAAAACTGGGAGAGCAACACCTGAAGCTCACCCCTGTTACCCCTGAGGCCTCGGATATTCCACTGCAAATAAGCCATGATTTATGGAGAGAAAGATATAAGTGGAAGTGAGAAGAATCTATGGCCTAGGGTTAGAAAAGTCCACGTGTGGAGGCAGCGGAAGACCTGTAATCAGAGAGGGAGGAGGACGTTGTGAAGGAAGGGGGGGTTGAGAGGAAGAAGAGAGATGAGGAACCTCAGGTGGAGTAGTGTCCATCATCGGTCCAGTCTCTGAAATATATTCTGCAATAGCTTCCAGTGTTTCGGAAGTTAAAGATGCAGAATGTGGGACTACATTAGAAATGGAAGAAGAGGGAGCAACTATCGGGGAGTCTATAGACTTTACTAAAGTAGAGGACGAGGAGATAGAAGAGGAAACTGTTGTAGGGGTTTGGGAGGGGACAGGGGATGAAAGTAGTGTATGAGGAGGAGGATGAACCTCCACACACATTACAGAACTAGTCGGAGTAGGGATTTTTTGCCGGGCTTATGAGAAGAAGGGGGGCGCTGAGGTTTAGGTGAAGGACAAGGACGTGTAGACTCAGAATTGTGTGAGTGAGTAGAGGAAGGAGTGTGGACAGTATGGGAAGCCGAGGTAGGGACCTTGGAGCCAAGAACATCAAAAGGATTCGAGACAGGGGTGATTGAGGATGAGGCGACCACAGAGGAAGCCATGGAAGTTGGGATCCCAGAAGCGGGGTGACGTTTAGCAATGCGAGAATAGGAAATGCGGGGAAGTCTCCCTTGAAGGCATAGATGAGAGACGGCTATAGCATATGAGAAGCCTTCCGCCTCTTTGAGACAACGGATTTCCCGCTCATTTAGGTAAACCTGACAACGGAGAGAATACGATGGGTGTGCCTCATGACAGATAAGGCAAGAGGAAGGTAGAGTACAAGAAGAACTTGCATGGTCGTCAGCACCACAGACTGGGCATTCGGCCATGGACCTGTAATATTTTGCTGGATGACCAAAACGCCACCTTTAGAACTTGTAAACGTTGACCTGCAATGTAGACCGAAGGTGGAAGTTCTTGGCAGTCAAACGTTAAACGAGCTATATTGCAAGGATAACGTCTTCACTTATTGGCAGAGAGGACAAAAGTGTCAACCTTAAGGATAGGGAGTTCTTGGAGCTCAAGCTGCTCTAAAATGTCATCACCACATGTCTGGAAATTCCATTGGACAATGGTGTGGGGTAAAATGACAGAACCACAACAAGAATTGAGGGAATGATGTTTGCCAATAGTAACAGGAACAGTATCTATGGTTGTAAGAAGAGAAAGATCGTGAGCTTGGCCAGCATTCTGGACCGTGATGATGCGAGTGCCGCTTTTGAGAGCGTGAAATGAGATATCTTTACCTACATGGCGTAGCAGAGCCTTACCGATACTATGATCTGAAAGATAGGTATTAGGAGAAGTTGGTCGTAGAGTAAAAAATTTTGTCCATTGAGTAGTGTGAAACAAAGTGTCTAAGGGGAGTGCGTGACGAGCTAGTCGTTTCTGAGACGAACGAGAAGGAGGTGTCGAATCGTCATGTAAGGGTCGTGGTCGTTTGTGCGCGGGACCGGGGGTGGTCCGACGTGTGACGGGCGGGCAATTCGAAAATCGCTGCACCGTTAAGGGAGAAGCCGGAATCAAGGTCAGAGAATAGCGAAGGTCAGACATATCAAAAGGGCCAGTCGGGTCCCCGGTACCTAAAGCAGGTGACGAACCGGCACCAAGAAGAGGTACAGGGGTATTTGGGTTGTCCGAAGAGTTGTCTGTTAATGAGGTAGGGTCGGAACTAGGTGCGGTATCAAGGGGCCCAGGGGTAGGTTCACAGATTAGGGCATCCATGGTTAGGTTACTTCTTTCTTTTTGTTTTTAAGAAAAAAAAGTAAGAAAAGAAAAGAAAAATAAATAAAAGAATAAAAAAAGGGGGAACGTGGAGGAATAGCTCCTAGGAGGAATGAAAAGGGCATAAATCCCCCTCCGCGCCCAAGAGGACCTCAACACCGCAAGTAGTGCAGATGCTGCATGAAACCCGTGCCATACCCTACCCTTCATGCCAGTAAACCAGCAATCCGGGATAGCAACCTCAAATCCACCGAGCCACCTCGGCGGACAAAAGAGAGGGCTGCCAGATATCCGCC
Source organism: Cherax destructor (assembly GCA_009830355.1). Taxonomy (NCBI): domain Eukaryota; kingdom Metazoa; phylum Arthropoda; class Malacostraca; order Decapoda; family Parastacidae; genus Cherax; species Cherax destructor. Next base: position 4,546 of record WNWK01009608.1, on the reverse strand, counting down.
ACAAAGCATACCGCCTTCGGCCACCACCCCCGGAATCCGAAAGGTGGCCTCCAGAGATACACCCGTCGCCCGAAGGACATCCCCAGGCGATCCAGATTCCACGGCAAACTACACCACCACCAAGAACCTCAACGGAATGGGATTGGACCACAGTACCCTTCCCCCTACCTAGGAACCAGAATGCCTGTGGAGAGAAGCTCCCAGGGTAAAAATGGGAAGGAAATAAGGGAGGGATGAGGAGGAGGAGGAGGAGGAGGAAAGGGAAAAGGGAGGATGGGGAAGATGGGAAAGGGGAGGGGGGATTAGGGGGTAATTAGGTTCGGTCTGAGGAAGAAGACCAAGAGGTCCAATTCCTCAGACCGATAGCCTCTTTACCGCGACAAGGAGCCCCCCTTAAAGAGGCTTTAAAGTATAATAATTGGAAGTTTCATCTTAAATTTGTGCATGAATTTCTTAAGCATTTTCTTGTTATATAATAAGCCATCACTGTTTTCATTAGTGTCTAACCTAATTGAAAATCTTTTCCATTTCCATGGCTACACGTTGGACAGAAACATATTCTGTAAATGCCTTTGCAAAATGTTGATTTGTAAATAAAGACAGCACATAGACGAAAAAAAATAAGTTACCTACATGCATGTCATAGTTACAATAAGATTTTATTAAAAAAATAAGCAGTTAGAAATATTGAGTGAGGTGTAGTATATCGAAATAAGGAAGGCAGCAAGAAGGAAGGCAGCAAGAAGGACGTTGATAAGACTGAATATATGTCTGTCACTGCACGATTAGAGAAATTCTTTCATTTTATCCCATAAATTCAGCACCATGAACTTCAGTGCTGATAAAAGGTATACTTTGAACCTGACAGCCTACAAGAGTCAGATTGTTTGTTTAGTTCATATTAAGCACTAAACCAATGTGGGTTATTCAGCGCCAGACATTGTGACGGGCTTCCTATTCGTACACCCCTATACGTAGCCACTAGACGAAGAGAAGCTCCCAAGAGCTGATGAGTACTCATCAGCTTGTCGGTACTGTGTTCCATCAACATAATACGGGTCCAGGAGCTGAAGATCAATACCCTCATTAGGCCTAGAAGCTTCAGTACAACACAAGTAAGAATTCTAGCTCAAGTAGTGTAACTCAAAATTCCCAGAAACTGAGGGTCAACCCCGACTAACATTGGATACATTCATTGATGCATTAATACACTTAGTGAATGCAGACAGCGCCAAAACACGCCCTGCTGTTACCCATGATCCACTAACTAACACTCTCAAACATCTCAGATATTACATGAAACATTTATTGCAAAATTTTAAAAGTAAATTATATAAGAAAAATGGAAATATTCATTTCAAGCAAAGCTCAAAAAATTATTATTTTGCGATGAGGGGAAACTATCATGAATTTCTTAAACTTCAAAATGTTATAAAATTTAAGATTTTTTTTTTTAATTTTGTCTCACATTTATATTCCATTTAAATTCTCTACAAACCTATAAGAATATTTTTGAAGCTTACAAATGCACGACTGTCAAAGATTCCAGCAATAACAGATCTGGGTTAAAATAATATATGTTTTTTTTTTTCATTTTAACTCCTAACCATCCTGCTAGCTCAAAACTTGCAGCAGCAACATCCTATCTGAAGTGCCGTGCTATACATAGAACAAAAAAAAAACCCTGAAAAAAACCCAAAAGGCTGCAAACAGGGAAAGCCACCTCCCAATGAAACCCCCCACACCCACCAACCCCCACGGCCTCAGTTCCCCAGAGTTCACACAAAACGTGACACACAACTCCATGCATTTCCCCCCCCCTGCCCGTCCAAAGTCAGGTTACACATTCCCAAAATGAGTCGTCCACCGTCAGCCACCCCTCCCCCACAACACAACATACACTTTCCCACTCTACATTCATGCCTAAATGCAACCAAGACAAACACTCCCTCAACCTCACCCCATCCTACGTAAATAGCCACTTTCATCGTAGCACACTCCCCACCCCAATAATCCCCCACCGTAAGTTCCCTATAACCATCAGTAAAAACCTAGTCCACCCCTCCCCATATAATAACCTGTTCCTACATTTCGTTCTATACATAGCTGCAGCAATAGCCCTTATCCGAACACCCCCAGGTTGTTCCCTCAAAGCCCAAGATACACTCACAAAATCCACTGCCAAGTACATGAGCCCCTAACACATACCTCCACCCCCTATATCTAAACACATAAACCTTAATGCATTAATCCCCACTCCCCCATTTCTCTTACTACTCCCCCCACCCAACACCTGACGTCCTCGAGGTGATCACAAAAATATAACCCATGATACGTCGTGTCCTCTCCTCTACACCTAACACACCAGACATCCCCTGCTAACCCCATTTGGAAAAACTGCCCTGGAAGCAAATACTCCATGCAAAAACCTAAACATGACCTCCCTTGACCTCGCCTTCAACCACATACCCCACAACCCACTCCATATCCCTTTCCAATTATACACTGGAAGCACTGCTTCCCCCTCATAAACCTCCCTTCCCCCCCGACTCTCCCCAATGCACTAGCCATAACGTTCCCGGATTCCTCACACTCAAAAGCCTGCACAACATATTCCCACACTGGTCCAACTCCTTCCCCTCCACCATTTCTTCAATACCCCCATTACCCCACCCACTCATTTCCCTGTACCCCTCCCTCTCCAGAAAGCAGGACTTTGGAAGACAGCAAATGTAGTTCAATTTTTAAAAAGGAGACAGGAACGTAGCACTAAACTACAGACCAGTGTCACTGACATGTATTGTATGCAAGGTCATGGAGAAGATAGTCAGGAGAAGGGTGGTTGAGCACCTAGAAAGGAATGAGCTTATCAAAACGGCCAACACGGTTTCAGGGACGGAAATCCTGTGTCACAAACCTACTGAGTTCTACGACAGGGTGACAGCGATAAGGCAAGAGAGAGGGTGGGTAGATTGCATATTCTTGGATTGTAAGAAGGCGTTTGACACAGTTCCACACAAGAGATTAGTGCAGAAGCTGGAGGACCAGGCAGGGTAACAGGAAGGCACTACATTGGATCAGGAATACCTGTCAGGAGACAGCAGCGAGTCATGGTACGTGGCGAGGTGTCAGAGTGGGCGCCGGTGACGCGGGGTTCCACAGGGGTCAGTCCTGGGACCAGTGCTGTTTCTGGTATTTGTGAACGACATGACGGAAGGAATAGACTCCGAAGTGTCCCTGTTTGCAGATGATGTGAAGTTGATGAGAAGAATTCAATCGGACGAGGACCAGGCAGAACTACAAAGGGATCTGGACAGCCTGCAAGCCTGGTCCAGCAACTGGCTCCTGGAGTTCAACCCCACCAAGTGCAAAGTCATGAAGATTGGGGAAGGGCAAAGAAGACCGCAGACGGAGTACAGCCTAGGGGCCAGAGACTGCAAACCTCAATCAAGGAAAAGATCTTGGGGTGAGTATAACACCAGACACATCTCCTGAGGCGCACATCACCAAATAACTGCTGCAGCATATGGGCGCCTAGCAAACCTAAGAACAGCATTCCGACATCTTAATAAAGAATCGTTCAGGACCCTGTACACTGTGTACGTTAGGCCCATATTGGAGTATGCAGCACCAGTTTGGAACCCACACCTAGCCAAGCATGTGAAGAAGCTCGAGAAAGTGCAAAGGTTTGCAACAAGACTAGTCCGGAGCTAAGGGGTATGTCCTACGAGGGAGGTTAAGGAAATCGACCTGACGACACTGGAGGACAGGAGAGATAGGGGAGACATGATAACAACATATAAGATACTGAGAGGAATTGACAAAGTGGACAGAGACAGAATGTTCCAGAGATGGGACACAACAACAAGGGGACACAGATGGAAGTTGAAGACTCAGATGAATCACAGAGATGTTAGGAAGTATTTCTTCAGTCACAGAGTTGTCGGGAAGTGGAATAGTTTAGGAAGCGATGTAGTGGAGGCGAGGCTCTATACATAGCTTTAAGCAGAGTATGATAAAGCTCATGGCGCAGGGAGAGTGACCCAGTAGCGGCCAGTGAAGGCGGGGCCAGGGCTTTGACTCGACCCCTGCAACCACAACTAGGTGAGTACAACTAGGTGAGTACACTTATGACACGCATCTCCAAATTAATTAACCCCATACCCCCCAAACCCACCCTCTTCATTACAACTTTCTTTCGCAACCAATGCCTACCGTACCCCCATACATACCTGAAGACGCTTCATATCAACTCCGCAACATCGCCTTTCAGAATTGGGTAAATCCTCGCCACATGCCATATTGTACTATAAACCAAAACATTCACCACAATCACACGCTGCAACATAGTTAACCCCCCACGGCCTCCACCCATTCATCCGTTGTATTGCCCTAGTCATTACACCTCCCACAGTAACACATCTTGCTTCACCCAAATCATTCATAAAAATGATACCACATATCTTTAATCTATCGGCAACTGACCACCCACACCTCAACCCCAACCCTCCACCCACCCATGTCCCTACTTCCAATAGGCGAGACT
>WNWK01009607.1:0-75489 GCA_009830355.1 Cherax destructor | reverse complement strand
ATTTGTTTACTCTTGAACATCGTCAAAAAATCGAACATTTTGCTACTTTGAGCTCAATTTCAAGGTACAGTGCACCCTCAGTTAAGATACCCCAGAAATCGTACAATTATGTAATAATATTTGAAGTGCATGTGGAAGTGTATTTTTGGGGTCTGAAATAGACTAACCTACGTGACATTATTTCTTAAGGACATAAATTCGTTCGGTAATGGCACTTGAGCAGGCTTCTGGGATGAAGATTTTTCGTTAACCGAGGTCCACTGTACTTGTCATTGTCAAACCAATCAAAATCATCTCTATTTCTGTAATATATCTTCCAATCTATCAAATGAGACCAAGAAAACGAGAATACATCAATAAATACCATACGAAAATAGACTGCAAAGTTGCTGTTTTAAACCAAAAACACGGTCAGTTTTTCCTCATTATGCACTGTGTGGTGCAGGAATTTTTATACTGCCACACTGACCGCACAGACCCATTCTATCACGTAGGCCTAACAGCCTGTTTCTGCTTAATTTGAGGGCGCTAGAATTTAGGCGTACTAGTACGTCAATAACCACAGTGCGTAAAACGTACTTGTACGCCATAACCCCGAAAGGGTTAATGAGACATTATAAGATTATTGTGGTGAAAACTTAATTTTTATATACTGTACCACTTGCAGTAGTAGGTTGGTAGACAGCAACCACCGGGGAAGTACTACCGTCCTACCAAGTGAGTGTAGAGGAAGCCTGTATTTTGTTTTACATGATGGTGTCTTTTTTTGTCTTAAACATGCAAGATTTCAGGTGTCTTGCTACTTCTACTTAGGTCACACTACACATACATGTACACGTTTATGTATACACCTCATCTGTAACCCCTTTTCCTGTATAAATTTACTAAAAAGAAAAAAAGAAAACCGTCAAAGTGGGATGTTTGAATGTGCGTGGATGTTGTGCAAATGATAAAAAAAGAGTGATTGTAGATGTTATGAATGAAAAAGCTGGATGTCCTGGCTTTAAGTGAGACAAAACTGAAGGAGTAGGAGAGTTTCAGTGGGGAGAAATAAATGTGATTAGGTCGGGGGTTTCAAATAGAGTTAGAGCTAAAGAAGGAGTGGCAATAATGTTGAATAATCAGTTATGGCAAGTAAGAGGGAATATGAATGTGTAAATTCAAGGATTATGTGGATTAAAATAAGGGTCGGATGCGAAAAGTGGGTCATAATAGCGTGTATGCACCTGGAGAAGAGAGGAGTGTAGAGGAGAGAGAGAGATTTTGGGAGATGTTAAGCGAATGTATAGGAACTTTTGAACCAAATGAGAGAGTAATTGTGGTAGGGGACCTAAATGCTAAAGTGGGAGAAACATGCAGAGGGTGTAGTAGGTAAGTTTGAGGTGCCAGGTGTAAATGATAATGGGAGCCCTTTGATTGAACTTTGTATAGAAAGGGGTTTAGTTATAGGTAATACATATTTTAAGAAAAAGAGGATAAATAAGTATACAAGATATGATGTAGGGCGTAATGACAGTAGTTTGTTGGACTATGTATTGGTGGATAAAAGACTGTTGAGTAGACTTCAGGATGTACATGTTTATAGAGGGGCCACAGATATATCAGATCACTTTTTAGTTATAGCTACAGTGGGAGTAAAAGGTAGATGGGATACAAGGAAAATAGAATCAGTAAGTAAGAGAGAGGTGAAGGTTTATAAACTAAAAGAGGAGGCAGTTAGGGTAAGATATAAACAACTATTGGAGGATAGATGGGCTAGTGGGGTGTAGGCAATGGGGTCGAAGATGTATGGGGTAGATTTAAAAATGTAGTGTTAGAGTGTTCAGCAGAAGTTTGTGGTTACAGGCGAGTGGGTGCGGGAGGGAAGAGGAGCGATTGGTGGAATGATGATGTAAAGAGAGTAGTAAGGGAGAAAAGTTAGCATATGAGAGGTTTTACAAAGTAGAAGTGATGCAAGGAGGGAAGAGTATATGGAGAGAAAAAAAGAGGTTAAAGAGTGGTGAAGCAATGTAAAAGAGAGCAGATGAGAGAGTGGGTGAGATGTTATCAGCAAATTTTGTTGAAAATAAGAAAAAGTTTTGGAATGAGATTAATAAGTTGAGGAAGCCTAGAGAACAAATGGATTTGACAGTTAAAAATAGGAGAGGAGAGTTATTAAATGGAGAGTTGGAGGTATTGGGAAGATGGAGAGAATATTTTGAGGAGTTGTTAAATGTTGTTGAAGACAGGGAAGCTGTGATTTCGTGTGTAGGGCAAGGAGGAATAACATCTTGTAGGAGTGTGGAAGAGCCAGTTGTGGGTGTAGGGAAGTTCGTGAGGCAGTGGGTAGAATGAAAGGGGTAAGGCAGCTGGGATTGATGGGATAAAGATAGAAATGTTAAAAGCAGGTGGGGATATAGTTTTGGCGTGGTTGGTGCTATTATTTAATAAATGTATGGAAGAGGGTAAGGTACCTAGGGATTGGCAGAGAGCGTGTATTGTTCCTTTGTATAAAGGCAAAGGGACAAAGAGAGTGCAAAAATTTTAGGGAATAAGTCTGTTGAGTGTACCTGGTAAAGTGTATGGTAGAGTTATTATTGAAAGAATTAAGAGTAAGACAGAAAGCAGGATAGCAGATGAACAAGGGGGCTTTAGGAAAGGTAGGGGGTGTGTAGACCAAGTGTTTACAGTGAAACATATAGGGGAACAGTATTTGGATAAGGGTAAAGATGTTTTTGTGGCATTTATGGATTTGGAAAAGGCGTATGATAGGGTAGATAGGGGGCAATGTGGCAGATGTTGCAGGTGTATGGAATAGGAGGAAGGTTACTGAAAGCAGTGAAGAGTTTTTATGAGGATAGTGAGGCTCAGGTTAGAGTGTGTAGGAGGGAAGGGGACTATTTCCCAGTAAAAGTGGGCCTTAGACAAGGATGTGTGATGTCACCGTGGTTGTTCAATATATTTATAGATGGGGTTGTAAGAGAAGTGAATGCGAGGGTCTTGGCAAGAGGTGTTGGGCTAAAAGATAAAGAAGCAAATACAAAGTGGGAGTTGTCACAGTTGCTTTTTGCTGATGACACTGTGCTTTTGGGAGATTCTGAAGAGAAGTTGCAGAGGTTGGTGGATGAATTTGGTAGGGTGTGTAAAGAAGAAAATTGAAAGTGAATATAGGAAAGAGTAAGGTGATGAGGATAACAAAAAGAATAGGTGACGAAAGATTGGATATCAGATTGGAGGGAGAGAGTATGGAGGAGGTGAATGTATTCAGATATTTGGGAGTGGACATGTCGGCGGATGGGTCTATGAAGGATGAGGTGAATCATAGAATTGATGAGGGAAAAGGGTGAGTGGAGCACTTCGGAGTCTGTGGAGACAAAGAACCTTGTCCATGGAAGTAAAGAGAGGAATGTATGAGAGTATAGTTATACCAACGCTCTTATATGGGTGTGAAGCATGGGTGATGAATGTTGCAACGAGGAGAAGGCTGGAGACAGTGGAGATGTCATGTCTGAGGTCAATGTGTGGTGTGAATATAATGCAGAGAATTCGGAGTTTGGAAATTAGGAGGAGGTGCGGGATTACCAAAACGATTGTCCAGAGAGCTGAGGAGGGGTTGTTGAGGTGGTTTGGACATGTAGAAAGAATGGAACGAGACAGAGTGACTTCGAGAGTGTATAAATCTGTAGTGGAGGGAAGGCGGGGTAGGGGTCGGCCTAGGAAAGGTTGGAGGGAGGGGTAAAGGAAGTTTTGTGTGCGAGGGCTTGGACTTCCAGCAAGCATGTGTGAGCGTATTTGATAGGAGTGAATGGAGGCATATGGTTTTAATACTTGACGTGCTGTTGGAGTGTGAGCAAAGTAACATTTATGAAGGGATTCAGGGAAACCGGCAGGCCGGACTTGAGTTCTGGAGATGGGAAGTACAGTGCCGGCACTCTGAAGGAGGGGTGTTAATGTTGCAGTTTTATAACTGTAGTGTAAAGCACCCCTCTGGCAAGACAGTGATGGAGTGAATGATGATGAAAGTTTTTTTCTTTTTCGGGCCACCCTGCCTTGGTGGGAATCGGCCGATGTGTTAATAAAAAAAAAATAATAATAAATTGCTCTCATAGCGAGTAATTGAGGTTAGTTTCCTTTCATACTAAACAGTATGGCCCTTACGGATTTAGCCTTTCCATATGAATATAACAGTTTTGAATCATTGGTGTTTTGTGGTGTGGTTCAATTTTGTGGGCTATCGGAGCAGTAAGAATTGAGAAATGTACCTGAGAAATACACTGTTATATCACAAGCTATCCTAAATTTCCTTGCAACAGATAAGACAGTCCGTAGATATATATCCAGGTACTACCGGTAATTATTCCTTTTGGGAACCTAGTTTCTTTGTGCATCCGTATGCTTTTGCTCTACCTTCCACTGGATGGATATGGGGTGCGCAATAAACTAGCCACTTCGGAGCCAAAATATATTTTAAATCTCCAGTCTATATTTACCTTTGATGATAAATTCTATTGAAAGTAGCATCATCTGAGGAATTTTATATCTCCTGTGAGCCTCTCTGACTGCTATCAGCATCTTTTCTGATCTGAATTGCTAACTAAATATGTTCCAACTTCTGTTCGTCTGTCTAGTTACTAGCTGGGTTATGTATATTAACAGAAGGAAGGTGGCTCGTGGCCTGGTTGGCAAAGCTCTCACTTCACACGCTGAGGGTCTGGGTACCTGGGTGTTAGGCAACTGGTGTGGGTCGCATCCTGGGACAAAATTGGCCTGGTCACAGACCGGGCCGCAGGGGCGTTGACCCCTGGAACACTCTTCAGGTATAACAAGGGGCTTGTTATGTCAGCTAGGCCTGGATACCTTGTACATGTACTTGCAGAAATAAAGATAAGATATTAGACTACACCGACAGTGTTAATTAGATACTACAACATACGGTTTCTGCATTGTATTAAGAAGTTACATCCACTGGGGACTTTTATTGATTTTCTGTTGGGCGAAACGTCTCAAAAAATGCCGTAAACCGCATATTGTGTCTTAGTAAAGTAGCCGGGTTTTGCAAGACTTGTGCTTAATGTTCAGCAAACAATGTTGTGTGTGTGTCTGCAGCAACTTTGACCACGGAGAGGTCGCAAGTCATCCCAAGGAGTAAATATCCTTGTTGATAAATGGAACGAGATTCGTTCCAGTGGGTAGTAATAGCAATATTATCCGTGCACACGATAGTCAACGAGTTTTTTGCCCTTTTGATTAGTGTCGCTAAAGTAAGAGGAAAGTGATTGTTTAGTGTTTTATCTCTCGGGAGTAATCGGAGCTTTAAAATGACAGGGATTGATGATTAAGGGCCTTTAAATTGATGACACCTATGTTGTCATAGATGGATGGTTGGTTTGCTGCGATCTGTAGACTGTACAAGAGATAGTAAGATTACATGTCACCCATACATTGACATTTAAGACTACTTATCCCTAAAATGAGAGCTGAAGTAAATTCAGTGTATACATTTTTTAAATATACACCTATTGGTGTGTATATACTATTGCTGAGTCATTGGCAGACCTACATTTTTTGAGGCCCTGAAGCTTGAACTGTTATAGGGGCCCCTTCCCAACCCTATCTCATACATAAGTGTCTAATTTTGGGTCTAATGATTAGACCCAAAATTTTTAAGCATTGTGGACTAAAGTCGCTTCTGGAGCCCCTCCGGAATTAGGGACCATGAAGGTTAAGCTTCATTAGTTTCATAGTAGATCTGCCCCTGCTCTTAGTGCATACACCTCGAGATTAGTTGACTAATTAGGTTTAAAGTCTATCGACTACATGAGTGTCACTAAGGCTACATGTCGCCTATTCACCACCCGTCAAGAATACTTATTTTCTAAAACAGGGATTAAAGTAAACTCTTAGCTGAGAGACATACACCTCTTGGTGTATGTCCTCTTTATATATCAGTGTCAGCTCACAGCTACACTCAAGCTATAAATTAATCTACGTCACTACCAAGAAAGTACATATGTATGTTACGTAGTAGATTCACCGGTATAATCGCCTGGCCTGGGCCTTTTCCAAGTGGTGGCCCGGCCTTGGCTCCCTGTTTTGAGTGTCTCAGACCACTGTCTGCCATGGGAGAAAGTACAAGTACCTCCTCATCGTCTGGGACCAGCTATCCCCAGGCCTAGCTACATTCCCCGCCCCCACGGGGCTCAGAGGGAGAAGCTAGGCACCTTGGGCTGCCACAAATCCTGCCCACACTGGGCTCGAAGGGTGTGGCAGCTGCATAGCAGCAGACGAAATCAGCTGTTAGAATTATACCTATAGTTAAGTTTACCATTTTAATAAACTACAAAAATCCTTAGCCTTTTCATTTTCTTACATTTGATGTCAGGTGTATCATCCCCTTAAGGGAGGTTTCTTGATCCAAGGAGTTGTGCCAACCTTCCACATGGATTGAACCTGAGTGCCTCCCAGGTGCTGTATGACTCCTATGGGTTTAGTGCTCCTCCATAAATGTAGGTTATTACATAGGAAAGCACTTGGCTCATATAGGTCACAGTGCCTGACCTAAGGACCTTTCACCCCTGACATTCCATCCACACCTAATCAGTCACCACCAACACCCACACCCCTCCCTCTCTAACACCTAGTCACATAGCCACTGACTGCCCACTTACCATCCACCAACACACCACAACTTCAAGCCCCCCACCAGATCACTGACATCTCATTGCTGGAACACCCTTCCAGTGTGTGTGTGTATATATTATTTATTAGGGTAACCATTCACACTATAGCTAGCTGTCTTGCCAGAGGCATGCAGATACAGTGGACCCCCGAGTTTCGTAAACCCCGGAAATCGTGCATTTATGTAAGTATAATATTGTAAGTGCTTATGGAAAAGTATTTTTGGGGGTCTGAAATAGACTAACCTACGTGACATTTTTTCTTAAGGGGGTAAATTCGTTCGGTAATGGCACTTGAGCAGACTTCAGGAGTGAAGTTTTTACGAAACTCAGGGGTCCACTGTACAACAGTTATGTTCACCCTCCAAACAGATCACTCCCATCTCCAGGATGGCTAACTGGTATCCCTGAATCACTTCACAAAACATTACCCTGCTTGCACTCCAACAGTTTGTCAGATCCCAAAAACCATTTGCCTTCACTCCTCTCTTAACAAAATCATGTGCGTGTGCTGAATTTCCAAGCCCCTTCCAATATGTGCTATTTACCCTCTCTCAAACCCCCTTAACAACTCCTCAGCCCCTCCTGCAAACTACGAATTCTCTGCATAATGGTTACATCGTACATTGCCCTCAGACATGACATCCCCACTGCCTCCAACCTAATCCTCGCTGCAACATTCAAAACCCAAGCTATACTCTCATACTTTTTCCTCTTTGCCTTCACAGATGCTAGCTGCCGGTTAGCCTTCAAGTCCTGTAGGTGGGAAGTACAGTCCCTGCACTCTAAAGGAGGGGGTGTTTGGAAGGACATCTGAACTGTCGTATCTATGCGCCTCTGGCAAGAAGTGTGATAGTGAAAATTTCTTTAGATTACCCTACCTCAGTGGAAAATGACCAGTATTAAAATAACAATTACTGTATACATTTTAATTTTAACAAGCTGGCTGTCTCACCGAGGCAGCATGACCCGTCACCATTATTCACACTCTCTGTCTTGCCAGAGGCGCGCAGATACGACAGTATGCACAACCAACTCTTTACCAATATGTGCTATTAATAAAATTAAATCATGATAAAAATGTGATTACTTAAAGACTAACAAATTTCTATAAATGAAAAAATACCTTTATTGTATTTATCACAACTTTAAATAACCAATTACCTTTGGAAATCTTTTGTTAGATTGATATACAATCTTGCTTAGGGAATTCAACTGCCTTCAAGACCCTACACTGACCTTTTGATATATAACTCACAAAAAAATATATAGTTATAAATTAAAGTAACTTTTTCATAAAAAATATTTTAGAGATAATGGAACTCTGTATCCAGGAAAAAATCAAAAATAATTTTTATAATTTTGGAAGGCCTTATTTCCAAAGCGCCCTGTTCTTTCATGCAGACCTTTTTCAGCCTTGGCTTTCTCCCAACGTTCCTTCATGCGGTGTAATTCAGGGTGAACCTCCTGTGAGAGAAATTCGTCAATTACAAATTTTATACAATACAGACAAGTTGGAGAGTATAACACATGTGCAACACTTGGGGTAGGGGTCATCCTAGGAAAGAATGGAGGAGGTTTTGTGTGCAAGGGGTTTAGACATACAGCAGGCATGTGTGAGCATGTTAAATAGGACTTGATGAATTGTTGAGTGTGAGAAGAGTAATATTTTGTTAAGAGATTCAGAGAAACCGGTTAGTCAGGCTTGAGTCCTGGAGGTGGGAAGTACAGTGTCTGCACTCTAAGGGAGGGGTTTGGGATATTTGCTGTTTAGAATGACATCTAAACTGTCATATCTGCTCACCTCTGGCAAGAGTGAAAGTGTGAATGATGGTGAAAGTGTTTCTTTTTGTGTTACCCTGCCTCAGTGGAGACGGCCAGTGTGTTTTAAAAAAAAAATACTTATGTACACCCTTAACTGCACTGTAGGCTCCATCACTCAAATACAGCACTCTGATCACTGGTCAACAATTTTTGAAAGGGTGTATGCTTCTTAACCCTTGACTGTTTCAGTCGTATATATACATCTCACGAGCCAATGTTTCCAACGTATTAATACGCATAAATTCTAGCGGCCTCAAATCAAGTGGGAGAAAGCTGGTAGGCCCACATGTGAGAGAATGGGTCTCCATGGTCAGTGTGCGCAGTATAAAAAAATCGGGGAGCCAGTGGTGCATTTGTGGGAATGCCATTTCCATGTTCAGCATGCCTAGCGATAAGAAATATCTGACTCCCCGGCGAATCTGGGACTCTTCCCTCATGTATTTTCCCAGTCTTGCTCCCAGCAACATTGCTGCTATTGAGCACTCCTTTAGGGGCATTACCCATGCTCGGATGGTGGCTAGATTGACCTCGTCTCTGGTCACTAAGTATGCTTCCGCTCCATATGCCCTGGAGGAGGCGTCACAGAAAACACATTTTGAACCAAAATAATTTGCCCGGTGTTCCCAAAGGATCTAGGGAATGTAAACTCGTGCAGTTTAGCTAAATCTTTGGTAACCAGATCCCACTCCTGACAGATAGTTTCTGGTAGTATGTCGTCCCAACCTAGGTTCAGCTCCCAGGTCCGTTGTACTAGCATTCTCCCACGGATGGTCAACAATCCCAAGGGGTCAAAGGTAGTCTGCACTTTACCCAACAGGGACCTCCTGGTCAGCTTCCCCTCTCCATCGGGTTTCCTCTTCACTCTAAGCGTGTCTACCTCAATTTCCCATTCCAATCCCAATGTTACCGCAGGCACTTTGTAGCCCACATAATCACTCTCCACCATGTCTCGCAATGTAGGGTTGTTCGTTACCCATTCCCTCAATGGCATGGTAAATATCCACCAACAGTTTCTCGTCTGAGGTGGTACCCTGCATGTTGTCTACATAAAATAGAGTCTTCAGCAATTCTTTAAGAGGACTGTTACAATGCACTAGGTGGTAATCTATGGTAGCCTGCAGCAAGAATGGTGAACTAGTGGCACCAAATAACACAGCCTTGAACCTATAGGTCTCATATCTTTGCTCGGGTACTTTGCTGTTTGCCAACCACAAAAACCTTGTGACTGCAACCCAATACACAGGAAGGGTTAACTAATATCCGTTGCATAGGCGTACTGCTCTATCCTAAACTTTAATAACACATACCTTTGAAGAGTTTCGAGAGTTTATCTACTCTCTGAGCCCGGCCATGGGCCAGGCTCGTCTAGTGCTTGCCTGGTCAACCAGGCTGTTGCTGCTGGAGGCCCACTGCCCCACATATCCATCACAGCCTGGTTGATCTGGCACCTGGTGAAGATACTTGTCCAGTTTCCTCTTGAAGGCTTCTACACTTGTTCCAGCCGTGTTTCGGATATCTTCTGGTAAGATGTTGAATAGTCTGGGACCCCAGATGTTAATACAGTGCTCCCGTATTGTCCCCACTGCACCCCTGCTCCTCACTGGGTTTATTTTACACTTCCTCCCATCTCTCTCATTCCAGTATGTTATGGCAGTGTGCAGATTTGGGACCAGGCCCTCAAGTACTTTTCAGGTTTATATTATCATGTATCTCTCTCTCCTTCGCTCTAATGAGTACATGTTCAAGACTTGAAGGCGTTCCCAATAATTTAGATGTTTCAATGGCTCAATGTGAGCCGTAAACGATCTCTGAATTTGTTCCAGCTTTTGATATTTCTCCTGCTTTGAACGGGGCCGTCAGCACTGAGCAGTATTCTAAGTGAGGGAGCACTAGCGATTTGAAGTGTCACCATCGGCATTATTTCCCTTGTTTTGAAAGTTCCTGGCTGTTGTGATCTTTGTCTTGTTATGGTCTTTAAAAGATCTGCAGACATAATTATTCCCAAGTCCTTTATGTGTTCCTTTCGTTCGATATGGTGACCCTCTTGAGTTTTGTATATAGTGTTCCTTTTGAGTTCTTCATTCTTTCCATACCTAAGCAGCTGAAACTTATCACCATTGAACATCATGTTGTTCTCCACTGCCCACTGGAAAACCCTGCTTATGTCTTCCTGTAATTTTTCAGTGTCCTCTACCGTAGTGACTTTCATGCTTATTTTAGTGTCATCTGCAAATGATGATACAAAAGTGTGCCGGGTGTTTTTATCTATGTCTGCTATGAGGATGAGAAACAGCAGAGGTGCCAGCCAGGACAGTGCCTTGGGGCACTGATCTTTTGACCTCGCTGATACTGGATCTTGCCCTGTTCACTACTACTTTTTGTGTTCTGTGTGTTAGGAACTCGAAAATCCATCTGCCTACCTTCCCCGTAATGCCCATGGCCCTCATTTTGTGCGCTATCACTCCATGATCGCATTTGTCAAACGCCTTTCCAAAATCTGTGTAAATCACATCTGCGTTTTGGTAGTCTTCCAATGCTTCCGTAATTCTGTCATAATGGTTCAGCAGCTTTGACAGGCATGATCATCCCGCTCTAAAGCCATGCTGGTTCGGGTTATGTTGGTTGTGCTGGTCCATGAACTTTGTAATCTGCCGTCTCATCACTCTTTCAAAGATTTTTATGATGTGAGAAGTTAGGGCAACTGGTCTGTAATTTTTAGCTAGTGCTCTACTACCTCCCTTATGCAAAGGAGCTATGTCTGCATTCTTTAAGGCCTCCGGTATTTCACCTAGATCTAAGCTCTTTCTCCAAAGAATACTAAGGGCTCTTGCTAATGGTACTTTGCACTTCTTTATAAATAAAGCATTCTGCTAATTTCTGTGTTAGTGATGGTCCAGTGAACAATCATTCAATGAGGGCTCTCGGGGACTAGCCTGTGAAGTACAGTTGAAAACTACTTTAATGGGGGTGGTCACTGACTCTTTGGTGACTGCCATGTATGGAAGATAATGAGTATTTTCCCGAGGACTGGCATAGGGTACTTTCTCAAATGAATCCAAGGGACAACTGTTCCTTAATGATGTCATCAAATTTTCCCACGAGACCCTTCTTGGTTAGGCTGTTCACTAATGTGGTCAACTGACCCCGTGCTTTCTTAAAATTAGTGGACAGAGTTGGGTGCACTGGTTTCCAAGGTAGACACACCCAGTACTGGCCGTCTTTGAACTGTACATGGTTCAAGTAATCCTGATAAGTCTCTTCGTGCTCAGGGGGCAGTTGATCACCCTTAATCCCTACTACATCCAGATCCTGATTTCCTGATGGGTCTTCACCCAGACCAAGTCGCATCACTAGCACTGCCTCTGTTGCCATAGAGCCAGGGCCCTCACTCCCAGGTGTCGCCTGGAAACGAGCCGGTATCCTGCCTCCTACAATATATTCTGCTGGAGTCCTGTACAGGCCAATACCCTCCTTGATAGAAGGACACAAATTCGTCCATGTAGTCCGCCCCTACCAAAATTCCCACATCCCATAAGTTATCTGTGGTAATGTCTGGCTCTGCCAGCTTCAGCTCTTTTAAACGTTTCGCTGCTGCAGCTAGACCTTTGGTCTAGCTGCAGCAGCTTCTTCACTATCAAGACTGCGATCTGTCGGCGATGTCCGCCCAATTTGACTGCGACATCTACAACAGAATAAGACCTGCGTGGGATTGGGCCACCAAACCCCTCCAATATCATGTCAACCTTATTATCCGATTTTAATTTTAACTTGGCTGCTAATGTGTCTGTTATCAAGGACCTTTGTGCCCCGGCATCGAAGAACAATCGTGTTGTTGCAGACTTCTTTCCATTCACAACCACTGCTACTACAGTGGGTAGGGCTACAGAGCCTTGAAATCGTTCTCCAGGACTAATCCCACATGCCGTACTCATCACATTGGCTACTACTTTGGGCTTGTCCTTGTTTTCCATTCCTTCTTGAGGCTTATTTCTCTTAACTTGGGCTGGTCGGGTGTCGTTCGGACACAACGTGCTATGGTGTTTACCCTTCTGACAGCCTCGACACTCGTTGAGCTGTATGCTACAGTCCCTGGCAAAGTGTTCCCCACAACACTTGAAACAGATTCTCAACTCCCTTAGTCTCTGAAGCCTCTGCTCATAGGTTGTGAAGCTCGAACACCCTGAACTAATTTGTTCCCCTTCACAGAACACACACAGTCTCATACTGACTGTTTTAGTGACTTAATCCTTGGTCCCTTTAGTTGAGGACTTGTCTTGGGCATAAGTACCGACCCTGGTAGGGGGTGCTTTAGATCTGTGACTCACGTGTCTTGTGTAGTCAACAGATTTCCCTTTGGTGGGCATTTTTTCCCCCTGACCCATGTTCAGGTGAGACAAGATCTCCCAGCCCGTCAATGATCTGTTGTAACTCGTGCACCGTAGTGCTGGCCAGTTTCCTCTGAATCGCCTGGCTGACGAACCATTCTGATTTACCCCAGTCATGTAAATCCTTGGGCTATTTGTCAAACTCAAACTTCAATTCGGAACTTCTCTAAGCTCCAACAGTCGTGATGGCAAGCCGTTAGATCCAACAACTGATACCATATAGCCACTTTTATCTCCTCAGTAATGGCATGCTGGTAATTAGCGTCAGCGGTCTGGTAGTGCCGGACCAAGTCTAGGGCTCTACCCTTGAGTTGTGATCATAGATACTGTAATTTGACAGCATCCACCAAATCATTTCTGTCATCTATCTGGGCCTTGAACTGATCCCAGAAGGCAATGTACTCTGTCAAAGTTCCATCAAACGTTTGTAAATTCAATTGGGGCAACCTGGGTAACATATTAACAGGCGTGTGGTTGCCCGTGGTACCAGCAGTGATAGTCACCCCACTCAGCTTACTAGTCTTTAATGCGTTTAATCTTTGTACGCATTCATTTCCTCATGAAAATCCTCGTCATCTTTGAAGAATTCATCCTGAGCTTGCTTGAGACTGTCCTGGGGTTCATCCTTAATAGCCTGTTGCTCATATACTACTGAGAATACTTGCTCATAAGCCTCCCATTTTCTCCCTAAAAGCTTCAAGCAGTCTTGCAAATCATCACAGTCTACATTACTGCGTTGACTGTTACGTGTTCTGTTCAGATGTCCTTTATATGCAGACACTGACCGTTTTAATTTTGCTAACACTGATACAGAGCCAGTCTGATTCTCATCCGCCATTGTTATGGTTTAATTAAGAGTGCGACCCTAATTGGTACTTTAATTGGCCCACCCCCAAACGCAATACGGAATTAGGCGAGAACAAATGCGTCTCGAAGCTCTTCAATAAGCTTTGACTGTCGCAACCCCAAATCCTGATGTGTCTTTCTATGTCGCAAAATATTCTAAAAAAAAAAAAAAAAATTCTTACCGAAATGTTAAGATTAATTTGCTGATTGTTTTAAGCCCCCAAAAAAATGTTTGCGATCAGTACTTACCGAGATATAGAGGTGTAAAGTTGGCAGAAATGAGCCGTATATGGCAACAGCGGTGAATGCCAGTCACCCGGTAATCTTACATTTACTCCCATTCGAAGGTTTCTTGTTTTTTCATTTTTTTTCAAGTAACTTATGTGGCATGTGAGACCAAAAGTGCAATGTACATATATACTCTCGTTGTATGCAACACAATAACCGTACAAACATTCTCATTATATTGTATACAAAACTTGTTTACACAAACCAACAATAAAAAAAAAAAATTATTACTATTGTTTTATAATATATAGTAAACAAATGTACAGTCACTGGACATGTTCGTAGAAGTTCTGCAGCTTGTGGAACTTTTTGAAACATGGTGTCATGCACAGTGGTGTTTTACATTCCTCACATAAAAAGAGTGTATCTGCATTTTTGTGGGCTTTTTTTTGTATGTGCACAGACAAAACACCTCTTCTAAGCAGTTTTCTTCAAGGTAGTAGCAGGCAGTTGTGTTAGGCAGTTATTCTAAGTCACCATTCCTTCCTTCCTTCCTACCTTCCTACCTACCTACCTACCTTCCTTCCTTCCTTCCTACCTACCTACCTTCCTTACAATTCTTCTTCTTCTTCTTCTTTCCTTCCTTCCTTTCATCTCGTCCTTCCTTCCTTCCTTCCATCTGGTTTTTATAATAAATATACATATACAGTGGACCCCGCCTAACGAGCACCCCGGAAATCGTACAATTATGTAAGTATAATATTGTAAGTGCTTGTGGAAGTGTATTTTGGGGGTCTGAAATAGACTAACCTACGTGACATTATTTCTTAAGTAAATTCGTTCGGTAATGGCACTTGAGCAGGCTTCTGGAATTAATTTTGCTTGTTAGGCGGGGGTCCACTGTATATAGTCACTGGTCACGTTCATAGAACTGCTATTAGCTTCTGGAAGCTGGTTGTTGTGTGTGGGTAGACTTGTAAATATGCTGAGTCAGGGTGTGGCTACTGTCAACACCCATGGGGTCCCATGCCTTCTTCCTCACCCCACCATCCACATGGAAATAAGTCACTTTGTCTCACTTTTTCCTTCCTTCCTTACTACTACTACTACTTCTTCTTCTTATTCTTTCCTTCCTTCCTTCCTTCCATCTCGTCCTTTCTTCCTTCCTTCTTTCCATCCTACCTACCTACCTACCTTCCTTCCTTTCATCTCGTCCTTCCTTCTTCTTTCCTTCCTTTCATCTCGTCCTTCCTTCTTTCCTTCCTTTCATCTCGTCCTTCCTTCCTTCTGGTATCCTGGGCATTGCTTTCATCTTCACTGACACTTCCATCTGTGTTAGAGCTATCACTTGGGAAGAGGAGTCCCAGATTCGCCGGGGAGTCAGATATTTCTTACTGCTAAGCATGCTGAACAAGGACTACTGAAATGGTGTTCCCACAATGCACCACTGGCTCCCCGATTTTTTTTATACTGCGCACACTGACCATGGGGACCCATTCTCTCACATGTGGGCCTACCAGCTTTCTCCTGCTTGATTTGAAGCCGCTAGAATTTTAGCGTATTAATACGTCAAAAACATTGGCTCGTAAGACGTATATATACGACCGAAACAGTCAAAGGGTTAACAATTTTCCTTACCATATGTTGGCTACACTCTGAATTGAAATGTATACCATCAGCCCTCAAGCCTAACTGAAACGGTTTAGCACGCAAATTAACAAATTGAATGTAATCAATATGCTTGGCATATTGATTACATACATACTTGCTTCCTGACAGCGGAAACCTATGTTCTATCAGGACAATAGCTACTCTAGAGCCACACTGTTCATGAAAGGAATTTGCCACTTGCAAATTGCCTTCTACGATGGCAACGGGTATGCAGCCTAAAAGAATATCATTACCTCCCAGAAACAGAACTGTCAAGTGGTATGGCTGTTCTAAAGCAACATTCAATCTTGAATCTTCATTAAAATTCAACACTTTAGCCCCCTGTGCTCTAAATATCTCCAGGAAACTTCTGGGGAGCTGGCTATGCCCCACAACTGTAACCATATACATATGTCGTAGTTATGCAAACTTAACCTAGCAATTTCTGTTCAACACCCGTAAATAATTGCAGGACTTAAGCTAGCCTCTACTGTAAATCGCAATCCCACTTAACACGAGTCAATGACAATAAATTTCGCCCAAATGCAATCTTGGCAAATTTATAATTCACTAGGTTAAATGCAAATAAATTCAATAATTCAACGAATGAGTCAGTTGTGTAAATAGCTTCGCCTAACTGTGCCTAGCTTAATTCAATATGGTTGGTTGGATAAGGTAAATCCTAGCCTAACTTTATAACTGTTGAAATTAGTGTATAACTATAGCCTAAATCTGGCTTGTAATTCACTGTAAATAAATTAAATTTACAAGCTTGACTAGCCTACTCTGGCTTGCTTGTAATCACTGTAAATTACTGTAAATAATTAAATTTACAAGCTAAACTAGCCTACCTGTAAATTACTGTAAATGGATTTACAAGCTAATTAGCCTACTCTGGCCTGCCTGTAAATGGTAAACTTCTGTGAGTCGTTAGATTAGCCTAGCTTGTGTACGTCTATGGTACCAGCTGAGCTAACTTAACCTAACTTATTAATCCCTGGTACGTAACTGTAGTCTAGCTAAGTTCACTAGCTTTACCACATCCGGGAAAAAGTGTAAAATAAACCCAGTGAGGAGCAGGGGTGCGGTGGGGACAATACGGGAGCACTGTATTAACATCCGGGGTCCCAGACTATTCAACATCTTACCAGAAGATATCCGAAACACGGCTGGAACCAGTGTAAGCTTCAAGAGGAAACTGGACAAGTATTCATCGGGTGCCAGATCAACCAGGCTGTGATGGATATGTGGGGCAGCAGGCCTCCAGCAGCAACAGCCTGGCTGACCAGGCAAGCACCAGACGAGCCTGGCCCATGGCCGGGCTCAGAGAGTAGATAAACTCTCGAAACTCTTCAAAGGTTTCAAAGGTATATCAAAGGTTTCAAAGGTATATCAAAGGTTTCAAAGGTATATCAAAGGTTTCAAAGGTATATCAAAGGGTTCTGAAGGACCAATTTTTTTTTTTTTTTTTTTTTTTGTGAACTGCCTTCTAATGTGCGGAAAATTTAGCCAGTGCTGCTGACGCAGACGCCACAGGTTTTCTCCCAGGCACACCAGTGGCTTGTGCAAAAATATCCCATATAACTAAAGTGATGTGTAACTCCTAACTGTGAAATGGCAAAGTCAACTCACTTGAAAATGACGAAGGAATATGCATCCTGTATGCTCAGGACCTCCGTAATGACGGATTTCGGTGTTGTACATCTGCCAAAATCTCCAAGTAAATGTTCTCAACCCACGTTTCAGCAGAAAGATTGGCCAATGATGCTGCCAGAAAAGTGAATCCAGTTCGCTGGGGCTTGTCAGGATACTAGAAGTACTCGTCAACACTACTAATTTCACCTAATCCTACCTATTTTAGGTCCTAAAACTATATTAATAATTCCTATGTTAATTTACTTTGTGTAACTACATAAATTCGGTGGGAAACGGTCGACGTGTTGAAAGAAGAAGAACTACATAAATCTTCCTAAGAGATAATATTATGTACAAATGTTATGCAAGTGGTATATTAAGGGCTCTCAACCCTTTGGGGGTCGGTGCCGTACTAGTACATTTTACGAGCAGGGGTTGGTGCCGTACTAGTACGCGTAAATTCTAGTGGACTCAAATAAAGCGGGAAACGGCGGGTAGGCCTACATATGAAAGAATGGGTCTGTGTGGTCAGTGTGCGCAGTATAAAAAAAATCCTGCAGCACACACTGCATAATGAGAAAAAAAAAAAAACCGTTTTTTCGTTTAAAACAGCGACTTTGCAGTCTATTTTCGTATGGTATTTATTGATGTATTCTCGTTTTCTTGGTCTCATTTGATAGAATGGAAGATATCTTACAGAAATAGAGATGATTTGATTGGTTTGACAATGACAAGTACCTTGAAATTGAGCTCAAAGTAGCGAAAATGTTCGATTTTTGCCGAAGTTCAAGAGTAAACAAATCACACCATGCATCCAATACACATCAACTGGCGAGTCTAATATTCTTGCACAAGTGCGCTGATATTATTTATATAATTTTTACAATGATGCAGTTGTATACATAACAGTAAATCTTCTATTTTTTGTGAGAATAAAAATTCAAAATGGAAAGCAAAAGTTATGTAAGAGGGGCCTGGAGACGTGACTAATAAACAGAGATGTTATTTTAGTGCCAGGAATGTCTGCCTTGTTTATTCTGGACCCTATTTTGAAATTGGCATCGTTTGAAATTTGTGTGAAATTGGCCAAATTGCCATTTTCTGACCACTATTTTGGGTAGTTGAAATTGGTAAATAGGGGGTTTCTCGTACTACTTAATCGATAGAAGAAATGGAGTTCTAGCGAAATAGCTATGATTTTAGTGGACTGAAACATTGGAATTGGCCAAAAATAGGGCTCAAAGTGGGCGAAATCGCCGATGCATAAACATCTTCGAGACCGATACTTCGCGAGAGCATAATTCCGTAAGTTTTCATTCAAATTTCATACTTTTGGTGTCGTTATGATCGGAAAAAGATTCTCTATCATTTCATTTTTTTTTTTTTCAAAAAAATTTTCGACAATGAGAACGTGTTTCCGAGAAGGCCTGTCGACCCCCAAAGGGTTAAAGCTCAAACACTGTGAAACGTTTTGTGGAATATTTTGAACCAAAATAATTTCCACAATGTTCGCCACTAACTGCTCCACAGTTCAAAAAGTGGATTTTAAGTGACATGTTATATCCCATGTTCTTGAAAGCCTTGTTGAGGTTCCCGAGAAATCACTTCGCTACTAACTTGAATGCTTCCCAAGCAGCTTTCTTTTCCCCATGAAGGTCTGATTCAAAGGCACCATCTTTAAGAAGCTCTCGAATCTTGAGGACCATTGAAAACTCCCTCTCTTATCTTTGCGTCACTCACTGAGGGGAATTTTGATGTTAAATACTTGAATCCCCGACAGGATTTGTCCATAGCTTTTACAAAGTTTTTCATGAGCCCCATTTTTGTGTGTAGTGGTGGAAGCAAAATTTTGTTTGGTTCAATGAGAGGTGAATGTCGAACATTTTTCACCCCAGGCTCCAATGATTGACGAGGTGGCCAGTCTCTCCTCTTGCACGGCTGTCCCATTCACATAGAAAGCAGCAGTATTTGGTGTGAAAAGTGTTTGGCTAAGAAAATCACCCACCTACCTTTCACCTCAAAATATAAACTTGCACAGCACAACCACCTTCTATGACTGCTGGAACAATAATGAAGGGCAGTGAGACTGAGTGTGGTAAGAAACACACTGCCGCAAACCTGTTGGAACTTGTTGTGACACATAGGTGTATATTGAAAAGTAGAGCTAACAAACAATTTTAACCATGATATTCATTCTCAGTGACCTAAAATTAGTTGGAAATTGTTACTCTAGTCTTGGAAGCATTTTGGTTGTTGACCAGTGTTACCTTCCTAACCTACCAAAGTGTTGTGCCTGCACTCTTCAACTTGTGAATTACTAGTAATTAACAATTCCTGGTAAATGAATTTACAAAAAGTACTATGATACCTGAATAACTGCAAACTTTGAGTAAGTATGAGTTCAGTAGGTAGGACACTAATAAGATAAATATGATTACCTGATTTGACTTCTCCAAGATATTTACTAATTTTCCAGCATTCCTCCAGTCTTCTCTTGTGACCAGCGTGTAAGCAATGCCAATGCGACCAGCCCGGCCTGTGCGTCCAACTCTATGTACATACTCCTCCATATCTCTTGGACAGTCGTAATTCAGAATGTGTCTGTTAAAATTTAAAATACATAAGAGCAAAACAATTAAATATATTAATATGTATACAGACATATACGGATATATCGGATCATTATTTGGTTGTAGCTACAGTTAGAGTAAAAGGTAGATGGGACAAAAAGAAAATGGCAACAGCAAGTAAGAGACAGGTAAAAGTGTATAAACTAAGGGAGGAGGAAGTTAGGGTGAGATATAAGCAACTATTGGCAGAAAGGTGGGCTAGTGCAAGTATGAGTAGTGGGGGGGTTGAAGAGAGTTGAGATAGTTTTAAAAAATGCAGTATTAGAATGTGGGGCAGAAGTTTGTGGCTATAGGAGGGTGGGTGCAGGAGGAAAGAGGAGTGAGTGGTGGAATGAAGAAGTAAAGGGTGTGATAAAAGAGAAAAAGGTAGCTTATGAGAGGTTTTTACAAAACAGAAGTGTAAATAGAAGAGCAGAGTATATGGAGAGTAAAAGAAAGGTGAAGAGAGTGGCGAGAGAGTGCAAAAGAAAAGCGGATGAAAGAATGGGAGAGGCTCTGTCAAGAAATTTTGCTGAAAACAAGAAAAAATTTTGGAGTGAGATAAACAAGATAAGAAAGCCTAGGGAACGAATGGATTTGTCAGTTAAAAACAGAGTAGGGGAGTTAGTAGATGGGGAGCTGCAGGTATTGGGTAGATAGCAGGAATATTTTGAGGAACTTTTAAATGTCGATGAAAAAAGGGAGGCGGTAATTTCATGTACTGACCAGGGAGGTACAACATCGTTTAGGAGTGAAGAAGAGCAGGATGTGAGTGTGGGGGAGGTGCGTGAGGCATTACGTAGAATGAAAGGGGGTAAAGCAGCTGGAACTGACGGGATCATGACAGAAATGTAAAAAGCAGGGGGGGGATATAGTGCTGGAGTGGTTGGTATTTTTGTTTAAGAAATGTATGAAAGAGGGGAAGGTACCTAGGGATTGGCAGAGAGCATGTATAGTTCCTTTATATAAAGGGAAGGGGGATAAAAGAGTGTAAAAATTATAGGGGAATAAGTTTACTGAGTATACCAGGTAAAGTGTATGGCAGGGTTATTATTGAAAGAATTAGAGGTAAGACAGAGTAGGATTGCAGATGAGCAAGGAGGCTTTAGAGTGGGTAGGGGATGTGTAGATCAAGTGTTTACAGTGAAGCATATATGTGAACAGTATTTAGATAAAGGTAGAGAAGTTTTTATTGCATTTATGGATTTAGAAAAGGCATATGATAGAGTGGATAGAGGAGCAATGTGGCAAATGTTGCAAGTGTATGGAATAGGTAGTAAGTTACTGAAGGCTGTAAAGAGTTTTTATGAGGATAGTGAGGCTCAGGTTAGGGTGTGTAGGAGAGAGGGAGATTACTTCCCAGTAAAAGTAGGTCTTAGACAGGGATGTGTAATGTCACCATGGTTGTTTAATATATTTATAGATGGGGTTGTAAAAGAAGTAAATGCTAGGGTGTTGGGGAGAGGGGTGGGATTAAATTATGGGGAATTAAATGCAAAATGGGAGTTGGCACAGTTACTTTTTGCTGATGATACTGTGTTTATGGGAGATTCTAAAGAAAAGTTGCAAAGGTTAGTGGACGAGTTTGGGAGTGTGTAAAGGTAGAAAGTTGAAAGTGAACATAGATAAGAGTAAGGTGATTATGGTATCAAACGATTTAAATAAAGAAAAATTGGATATCACATTGGAGAGAGGGATTATGGAAGAAGTAAATATTTTCAGATATTTGGGAGTTGACGTGTCAGCGGATGGGTTTATGAAGGATGAGGTTAACCATAGAATTGATGAAGGAAAAAAGGTGAGTGGTGCGCTGAGGTATCTGTGGAGACAAAAAACGTTATCCATGGAGGCAAAGAAGGGAATGTACGAAAGTATAGTGGTACCAACACTCTTATATGGGTGTGAAGCATGGGTTGCAAATGCTGCAGCGAGGAGGAGGCTGGAGGCAGTGGAGATGTCCTGTCTAAGGGCAATGTGGTGTGTAAATATTATGCAGAAAATTCGGAATGTGGAAATTAGGAGAAGGTGTGGAGTTACTAAAAGTATTTTTCAGAGGGCTGAAGAGGGGTTGTTGAGGTGGTTTGGTCATTTAGAGATAATTGATCAAAGTAGAATGACTTGGAGAGCGTATAAATCTGTAGGGGAAGGAAGGCGGGGTAGGGGTCGTCCTAGAAAAGGTTGGAGGGAAGGGGTAAAGGAGGTTTTGTCGGCGAGGGGCTTGGACTTCCAGCAACCATGTGTGAGCGTGTTAGATAGGAGTGAATTGAGACGAATGGTTTTTGGGACATGACGATCTGTTGGAGTGTGAGCAGGGTAACATTTTGTGAAGGGATTCAGGGAAACCAGTTAACTGATTTAGTTGGACTTGAGTCCTGGAAATGGGAAGTACAATGCCTGCACTTTAAAGGAAGGGTCTGGGATAGTGACAGCTGGGAGGGACTATTCTCAGCTGTCGTATCTGAGCGCCTCTGCAAAGACAGTGATTATGTATGAGTGTGATGAAAGTGTTGAATGATGATGAAAGTATTTTCTTTTTGGGGATTTTCTTTCTTTTTGGGTCACCCTGCCTCGGTGGAAGACGGCCGACTTGTTGAAAAAAAAAAAAAAATTGTATATTAACCCTTTCAGGGTCCAAACCGTAGTTCTACGCCATGAGCTCAGCTCACTCAGAAAAGCTGTGAGCGGTATATTTGGGCCTAGATATGAGAGAATACATCTATGTGGTGTGCACCACATAAAACAAATCCTGCAGCACACAATGCATAATGAGAGAAAAAAAACAGAGTAAGCTTATTAGTCGTCATCCAGGTAGATATTTTCTGTAATTCAGCATTAACCCTTTCGGGGTTATGGTCGTACAAGTACGTTTTACGCAATGTGGTTATTGACGTACTAGTATGCCTAAATTCTAAGTGCCCTCAAATCAAGCAGAAACAGGCTGTTAGGCCTAGATGTGATAGAATGGATCTGTGTGGTCAGTGTGCGCAGTATAAAAAAATTCCTGCACAACACAGTGCATAATGAGGAAAAAAAAATGAACGTGTTTTTGGTTTAAAACAGCGACTTTGCAGTCTATTTTCGTATGGTATTTATGCTTGTATTCTCGTTTTCTTAGTCTCATTTTATAGAATAGAAGATATATTACAGAAATAGAGATAATTTTGACTGGTTTCATGATGACAAGTACCTTGAAACTGAGCGCAAAGTAGCGAAAATGTTCGATTTTGGCCAATGTTCAAGAGTAAACAAATCACACCATGCGTTCAATACACCTCAACTGGAGAGAGTAATATTCTTGCACAAGTGTGCTGATATTATATATATCATTTTTACAATGATGCAGTTGTATACATAACAGTAAATCTTCTATTTTTTGTGAGAATAAAAATTCAAAATGGAAAGCAAAAGTAATGTAAGAGGGGCCTGGAGACGTGACTAATGAACAGAGAAGATGTTATTTTAGTGCCAGGAATGTCTGCCTTGTTTATTATGGACCCTATTTTGAAATTGGCATCGTTTGAAATTTGTGTGAAATTGGCCAAATTGCCATATTCTGACCACTATTTTGGGTAGTTGAAATTGGTAAATAGGCGGTTTCTTGTACTCAATCGATAGAAGAAATGGAGTTCTAGTGAAATAGCTATACGTTTAGTTAGTTTTCGATCAAATTTCATAATTTTTGTGGTGTTATGATCGGAAAGAGATTCTCTATCATTTCATAAGAAAAAATATTTTTTTTTTTTTTAAAATTCGTGGACCCTGAGAACGAGTTTCAGAGAGACCCCTTGGACCCCCAAAAGGGTTAACAGTGTTGGCCAGTATAACTGGGTTTGGGTGAGAGAAGACATATATAGTGTCATCTGCAAATAATATGGGTTTGAGTAGTTGTGATGCATTCAGTAAGTCATTGATGTAAATGAGGAACAGGAATGGTCCTAGGACACTTCCTTGTGGGACACCAACTGCAATTTGTTGTGTGGAAGAGTTAGCTCCATTTGTGTACACGTATTGGCTTCTGTTACTAAGGTATGACTTTAGGTAGTTGAGCGAGTGCCCTCTTATACCATAGTGCTAATTTTGTGAGCAGTATATCATGGTCAACTGTATCAAAAGTTTTACGTAAATCAACGAAGATTCCCAGTGGGACTTCTTACTTCTCAAGAGCGGTGTATATTAGCTCTAGCATGTGTATAATAGCATCATTTGTGCTTTTGTTAGTCCTGAATCCAAACTGACGGGTTGAGTACGTTGTGCGAGATGAGGTAGGAAGAGATCTACCTATGAACTAATTTTTCAAAAATTTTAGAGAGCAGAGGTAAGTTAGATATTGGTCTATAATTATTCAAGTCTGCTTGATCACCTCCTTTGTGGATCGGGGTGACCCTCGCTATTTTGAGAATTGATGGGAAGGTGACAACAATGTTTGTGCAGTTATTGTGTAGCATGCAATGAGTGAATATATACAAAATATGGCTTATATTGGTCTCATAGGCCATAAAAGTTACTTGAAAAAATAAAAGAAAAAAGTAGAAAAAAAATAAACAATTACCGCGTGACCAGCAGTCGGCGATGATGCTGTAAGCGGTTCACTTTCTGTCAACTTCATGCCTCCACTTCTCAGTAAGTATTGATCGCAAAAAATTTTTGGGGGCCTACAACACTCACAAAAACATTCTCTCATTACATAAGAATTTTTTTTTTTCCGAATATTGTTCGACCTTGAGAACGAGTTTACGATCTGGGATCTCAACCCTCAAAGGGTTAAGTGAATACTAACATAATTATTAATTTACTGTAATCATTCCTAATTTTCAGCCACATTAATAATTTGCTGCTTTCATGACTTATATTATAGATAAATCACTCTTGAGCACATTGAATGTCTTATGATATAAACTGGGAAGATAGCCTAAGCATCATGGATCCTAACCTATGTCAAGAACAAATTAACTCTGTGGCACTTGAGGTTTGCTCAAGGCAAATTCCCTTAAGGAAAAGGAGGAGAAGATGTAAGCTAGAAAGAGAGAGGCGCTCTCTATACAGGCGAAGGCAAAGAATAACAGAGCGGCTACAAGATGCCAATATATCTGAAATACGTAGGGAGACACTGGTCAGAGAAATAGCAAACATCGAACTAAAACTAAAGGAATCTTACAGGAATCAAGAAATGCGGGAAGAACTAAAAGCCATAAATGAAATTGAAAGAAACCCAAAGTATTTCTTTTCTTATGCCAAATCAAAGTCGAGAACAACATCCAGTATTGGGCCCCTACTTAAACAGGATGGGTCCTACACAGATGACAGCAAGGAAATGAGTGAGCTACTAAAGTCCCAGTATGACTCAGTTTTTAGCGAGCTGCTAACCAGACAGAGTCGAAGACCTAAATGAATTTTTTATGAAAGTGCCACAGAACTTGGTAGACGTAAGCCTATCTGACATTACCCTGACGCCAAATAACTTTGAAAAGGCGATAAATGACATGCCCATGCACTCCGTCCCAGGCCCAGACTCATGGAACTCCATGTTCATCAAGAACTGCAAGAAGCCCTATCACATGCTTTTAACATCCTATGGAGAGGGAGCATGGACACTGGGGTCGTCCCGCAGTTACTAAAAACAACAGACATAGCCCCACTCCACAAAGGGGTCAGTAAAGCAATAGCAAAGAACTACAGACCAAAAGTACTAACATCCCATATCATAAAAACCTTTGAAAGAGTTCTAAGAAGCAAGATCGCCACTCATCTAGATACCCATCAATTACACAACCCAGGGCAGCATGGGTTTAAAGCAGGTCGCTCCTGTCTGTCCCAACTACTGGACCACTACGACAAGGTCTTGGATGCTCTAGAAGACAAACAGAATGCAGATGTTATATACATAGACTTTGCAAAAGCCTTTGACAAGTGTGACCATGGTGTAATAGCACACAAAATGTGTGATAAAGGAATAACAGGAAAAGTTGGTAGATGGATCTATAATTTCCTAACAAGTAGAACACAAATAGTAGTAGTCAACAGAGTAAAGTCTGAGGTGGCTACGGTGAAAAACTCTGTTCCACAAGGCACAGTACTCGCTCCCATCTTGTTCCTCATCCTCATATCGGACAGACAGGGATATAAGCCACAGTGCCGTGTCTTCCTTTGCAGATGACACCCGAATCTGCATGACAGTGTCCACCATTGAAGACACTGCAAGACTCCAAGCAGACATCAACCAAATCTTTAAATGGCCTTCAGAAAACAATATGAAGTTCAATGATGAGAAATTTCAATTACTCTGATATGGAAAATGTGAGGAAATTAAAATCTCATCGGAGTATAAAACAAATTCCAACCACACAATAGAGCGAAAAACTAATGTCAAAGACCTGGGAGTGATCATGTCAGAGGATCTCACCTTCAAGGACCATAACACTGTAGCAATCGCATCTGCTAGAAAAATGACAGGATGGATAATGAGAACCTTCAAAACCAGGGATGCCAAGCCCATGCTGACACTTTTCAGGTCACTTTTTCTATATAGGCTGGAATATTGCTGCACACTAACTGCACCTTTCAAGGCAGGTGAAACTGCTGACCTAGAAAATGTGCAGAGAACCTTCATGGCATGCATAACTGCGATAAACCACCTCAATTACTGGGAACACTTGAAGTTCCTAAACCTGTACTCCCTAGAACACAGGCGGGAGAGATACATTATTATATACACTTGGAAAATTCTAGAGGGATTAGTACCAAACTTGCACATGAGTCACTCCCTACGAAAGCAAAAGACTCAGCAGACGATGTAACATCCCCCAATGAAAAGCAGGGGTGCCACTAGCACGTTGAGAGACAACACAATAAGTGTCAGGGGCCCAAGACTGTTCAACTGCCTCCCAGCATACATAAGTGGGATTACCAATAGACCCCTGGCTGTCTTCAAGCAGGCACTGGACAGGCACCTAAAGTCGGTACCTGATCAGCCAGGCTGTGGTTTGTACGTTGGATTGCGTGGGGCCAGCAGTAACAGCCTGGTTGATCAGGCCCTGATCCACCATGGGGCCTGGTCACAGACTGGGCCGCGGGGGCGTTGACCCCCGGAACTCTCTCCAGGTAAACTCCAGGGTGTCTTCACAAAATTCAATTTCAATAACAAAAACATACAATGGGAACAAGTCAACCATGTCCTAAATGAAACAAGCTGGGAAGATATCCTAAACAACACGGATCCAAACCTTTGCCTAGAAAAAATAAACTATGGTTCTTGAGATCTCCTCTAGAAAGAGATGCTCCCTACACAGACTAAGGCGAAGAGTCACAGAGCTGCTGAGAGGGGCCAATATATCTGAAATACGAAGGGAGGTACTGGTCAATGAAATTTCAAATATCAAACTTAAGCTGAAGGAATCTTACAGGAGACAAGAATCGCAGGAAGAACTAAAAGCCATAAGGAAACTGAAAAAAAAAAAACTTTTTCTCTTATTCCAAATCTAAGGGAAAAACAACATCCAGTATTGGGTCCCTGCTTAGGCGAGACGGGACATACACAGATGACAGCCAAGAAATGAACGAGATACTAAAGTCCCAATACGACTCAGTGTTCAGCGAGCCGCTACCCAGACTAAGGGTCAACAATCCAAATGAATTCTTTACGAACGAGATCCAAAATTTGGTCATCTCAAAAATCTCTGATATTATCCTAACACCACAAGACTTTTGAAAAGGCAATAAATGACATGCCCATGCACTCGCCCCAGGCCCAGAATGCTTTTAGCATTGTATGGAAAGGGAGCATGGACACAGGGGTCATCCCACACTCACAAAAAACAGACAGCCCCACTCTACAAAGGTGGCAGTAAAGCAAACTACAGACCGATAGCACTAACATTCCATATCATAATCAAAAGAAGCGCTAAACCACAGGGGTTATACAGCATTCCATATCATAAAAATCAATTACGCAACACAGGTTTAGAGCAGGTCTTTCCTGCCTGTGTCAGTAGTAGTATTTCAGTAAAACCGTTACTGAGTCACAGCCTCCTTATATGATCACTGACCGTTACCGAGTCATTCTGCTGACCTAGCATTATGTCATAAGTCACCCTTTGAATGCCATGGACGTCCTCGCCCACTGGCCTCAGTTCAGAGCAGAGTATAGAGAGACAGGTCAGGCCTGAGTGCTTCCCATATTTTTCCACTAATATTTAAGTTACTAAGCTAAGCTACGTTTGTGTTTATTACCAAATCCATCAAGAACCCATACGACAAATTGATGGCAGCATTGTGGGCATGATATAAGATATAAGAAGATCAAGCCAGGTCACTGTGTGAGTGCTGCAGTGTCCCAAGCCAGCCCACCACCTCTCCACACACCACCCGCCAACTCTAACCGACAACGCCAGCCACTCAGCCGGCTTCTTCAACCGTCCAGGCCAGTTTCTACAGCTTCCTGGCTTAGCTATCGTGTTAATTGCTAACCTTCAAGGAGTTGATCCAGGTTTTGCAATTAAGACAGCCAGTTAAGCCAGTCTATGGGAGAAAGCCTCAGTTAATCATCCAGCCTGCCTCAGCCAATCATCCAGCCTACTCCTTCGTGTTGTGTGCATAGTTACAAGTCAGCCAGTCTCGAGGGCTTAAGCCAGCTGCTTCTCCAGCCAAGCCAGAAGTAATCCAAGCCAGTTCCTCTTTGAAGTATTGCCTCCATAATCGCTTTGTGCTATCAGCTGGATGCTGGTAAGAGTGGTATTTACCATCTCTGTGGTATTTATGGGTTTTTAAGCCAGCCCAGCTTAGAATATTCACGTGCCAAGTAGTGTGGGTGCCAACTAGACGCACAGGGAGGCCACTCACCCAGCGCTCCAAGATCCACCACCACCAAGCCTCATCTACCTGTGGCTTTTTTCCGCCCATATACCGGGTCCTAGCATCGTCTTTTGGCACACATAGCTGGTCAAGAGTTTCCTTCTGTGCACCTACGATAAAGCCAGCTATGTGGGTTCGCCGAGAACACAAATTTCTTCAAGATTCTCCGTGTGTGTATGGTGTGACGCAGCCGGGACTCCACCACCCTCCTCCCCTCACCACCTCTACTGCCGCTACGAGAACTTCAGTGATAATTTTCTGTTTACAGACAATTGCGTGTGTAAGACTTTTTACAGTGAATTGTGTTATTCAGAGACTTGTGCCTTCAGTGTAGACTCAGTGTTTTCTTGGCATTCAAAGGGTGACTTATGACATCATGTTTGGTCAGCAGAATGACTCTGTAACGGTCAGTGATCACGTAGGGAGGCTGTGACTCAGTAACAGTTATACTGAAATACTACTACTGAACTACTACTGACACCTGTCCCAGCTACTGGACCACTATGACAAGGTCCTGGATGCTGTAGAGGATAAACAAAATACAGATGAAGTATACACAGACTTTGAAAAAGCTTTCAACAAGTGTGACCATGGTGTAATAGCGCACAAAAAGAATAATAGTAAACAAGAGTAAAGTCTGAGGCAGCTGCGGTGAAAAGCTCTGTTCCACAAGGCACAGTACTCGCTCCCATTCTATTCCTCATCCTCATATTTGACAGAGATGTCTTCCTTTGAGGATGACACCTGGACTGCCATGACAGTGACCTCCATCGAAGACACCAGAAGACTCCAAGCAGACATCAACCAAATCTTCAAATGGGCCACTCAAAAGAGAAGAGAAATTTCAAGTACTCAGATATGGAAAACTTTAGGAAATTAAAACTATCAGGGTATACAACAAATTCTAACCATACAATAGAGCAAAAAAGTAATATGAAGGACCTTGGAGTGATGTCAGAGGATCTCGCCTTCAAAGACCACAAAAATGTATCTACTGCATCTGCTAGGAAAATGATGGGATGGATAATGAGAACCTTCAAAACTAGGGATGCCAAGCCCATGATGATTCTCTTCAAATTACTTTTTCTCTCTAGGCTGGAATACTGCTGTACACTAACTGCCCCCTTCAAGACAGGCGAAATTGCTGACCTGGAGAGTAGACCCCCGAAACCCTCTCCAGGTATCCACCTAGAGAGGGTATTTAGTAAAAATCATGATGTTATCTGGTAGTGTACAAATCGAGGATTGCAAAAATTATATACAGTGGTACCCCGAGTTTCGAACTGCTCCCAAATAGACCAATTATGTAAGTGTATTATTGTAAGTGTTTCTGTAAGTGTATTTTTGGGGGTCTGAAACGGACTAATCTAATTTACATTATTCCTTATGGGAACAAATTCGTTAGGTAATGGCACTTGAACAGCCTTCTGGAACGAAGAAAGTTCGAAACTCTGGGTACCACTGTACGTAACTTGATAATGGTCAAGATCAACCAAACTCTCCAACATTTTGCTTAACAGTGAATTATTCCATCCATACTAGGCTACATTACACTTGATCCAGTCACATTATTCAGTGTACAATATAAGCACACCTCAAAATAATTATACTCACGTAACATCAGTAACATCAATTCCTCTTGCAGCAACATCAGTAGCAATGAGAACTTTAACTCTACCAGTTTTTAAATCATTTAGTGCTTGTTCACGGTCACACTGATCTCTATCACCATGCATACTCTGCACCTGAGAATTATTATATTTTTTTTAATACTAAGACATGAAATACTAAGACATCAAATACAGTAAAATAAAATATAATATAAATTAAAAAGTAAGTTTAAGTCTCTAATCACACAAAAATTATTTTAAGACCAGTCAGCAGATGTAATTTCGTAGAGAAAGTTAAGTAATCTATATTTTATTTAAATTTGCATTAGTAGTACAATAAACTCTGTTAGTGGGTCAGCCATATGATCACCACACTGGAGAGATGTCACATTAACTTTCAAAACTGTTTTATCTAGCTAATAGGGCACTAGCTGCAAACAGACCTCTACAATACTAATTTTGAAGTTCTGTATTTAACCCTTAAACTGTCCACACGTAGATATACGTTTACGTGCGTACTGCTCCGAACGTAGATCTACGTTATTTTTTCAAATGCTTTTAACCTTGCCACGATAAGCCTGAGTTGCTTAGAGATTAGAGAATGGGTCTGTGCACTCAGTGTGTGCAGTATTACAAAATGTGAGAATGACAAACAAAATGCACTCTTCATTATAAACAAAAAGAACAATTTTTTTTTTTTCTCAAAATATTCGGTCAGCTACGCACGTAAACGTATATCTACGTGTGGACAGTTTAAGGGTTAAAAGACTGTACAGTAAAGTATAGTGTTGGTTGTGTTGAATAAAATCAGTGAAAAGAAGGTACAGTGCTAGTCACGGCCTACCATACAGGGAAGTCTTTTTCCGTCAATGCATTATGCCGGGTACCAGCCATTAGCATGACATGGCCTGCCACCACACTCCACAGTGACTCCTCAGTGCTCCCATGGCTGCCATGGTGAGAGGAAGTGTTGGACTTTTGTCTCATCCACTCCATCTTTTGTCTGGTGTTCCCTTTAGTTTTGGGGCTATACATGTTTGATTATGGGTAAAAGGAAATCTTTAACACCTGAAACTATAGCTCAAATCATAGGGTTTCACAAAGCTGGGCACCAGACGAAATAGTGGAGAATATTGGTGTGTGTGAGCGTTCAGTGAGGAACTGGGTGCAGCGTTTCAAGGCTGGTGGCGGTGTAGAGTTACCGTCTGCCAAACCTCGGCCTGGCCCCTCGAAGAAGACATCTATTCGTACCTTAACTGTATTAAAGAAGCAGTACACCTAGAGAATTGAAAGAAAAGAACCCACAACTTCTCTCAGAGGTGTCTGTAAGAACTGTTAACAGACGTCTGTCAGAACTGGGCTACAGTAGTCACCGCCAGGTTAAGAAACCGATCCTCTCCAAGCCACAGAAGAAATGTAGGCTGGATTATGCAAAGAAATATCTTCACTGGAATCCCCAACAGTGGTCTGAAGTACTTCATCACCTGTAACCGTGGGGGACATGTGTACCGACCCAGAGGTAGTGACCCGCTAGACCCACACTACACCTGTGGGACTACCAAACACCCAGAATCACTCATGGTTTGGGGGTGTTTCAGTGCTCAGTGTTGGTGAACTCATTGTGCTTCCCAAAAATCAGTATATGAACCAGTGTCTTACTACTGCCAAATCTGTAGTTCAGTGGCTTAAGGACTGGACAGGCAATTCCCCTGGTCAATAGTGAAACGAAGGATATCAGTTCCATCCCATGGCTGGAGGCTGCTCTACATGAGGAATGGAATAATATACCTCCCCAAACCCTCAAGAATTTCCTTCCTACATGGCTGAGGGACGTGATTAAGCGTAAAGGACGCAGCACCAAGTATTAAACCCTCAGTAAGTTTGCAAATACATATACAGCCTCTCCTCACTTACAAACGTACTCATTTACCGACAACTTGGAGTTACGACGGGCTCTCTGACGAGTACAGTACAGTGGTCCCTCGGTTTTCGAGCATCTCCAAACTCGAACATTTATGTAAGTGTATTTTCGCAAGTGCTGTTGCAAGTGTATTTTTGGGGGTCTGAAATAGACTAACCTACGTGACATTATTTCTTAAGGAAGTAAATTCGTTCGGTAATGGCACTTGAGCAGCATTCTGGAACGAATTTTCGGCAAAAACCGAGGGACCACTGTATATTGTACGAGAACTTGGGTCATGAACAGGCAGCGCAGCGTCTCAGCGTCAAGCATCTCAATCTCATCCTACAGCCACTCAGAACACTAGCTTTCACAGTCTCCAAGACTACATATTTGTACAAATTTCCTGTTGTATTTCCTCTTGGAAGAGGAAAAACAACAGGAAAATGGAAGTACAAAAGAAGTTCACAGTAAAGGGGTTAGCTGGTGTGTTCGTCTGTGTGTTTACATTCTCAGTGCATCGTGGCAGCGTAAGAAATTATTAAAATCTGTGAACAAGGTATGTCGATAGTAATAATCATCATAATAATAATAATAATCGTATGACATTTAAAGCACGCCAGAGTGATTATTTATTACAAATTATAAATTATAACTATAAATTATTACCATCGACATACCTTGTTCACTGAGTTTAATCTTTTCTTAAAATGCCATGAGACAGAGCATAGCATAAGAAAAAAAAAAAAAGTGCTATTTTTGCATTTTTTCTTATGACAAGAGTGATGTAGGAGTGTTTCCCTGATGTAAACACAGTTTTCTTTCATTATAGACCAGAGGTACAGACGAGAAAACGTATCTATCTTATGATCTTATCCCAGACCAGCAGCCTCTATCGTCTACCCCATTTACATAATATGGCATATATTATTTATTTCAGCGTCTTTATTACAGTTCTAGGGTATTTATCATGTTTCTGATATCAATTTGGAATAAATGCTCACCTCTCCGTCTCCCATTTAGCTCCTCCCATTTCGTAACAATATTAGATGGTGAATTAATGTATTAGACAGAAAAATAAAAAAAATAAAAAAATCAGAAAACATTCTCAAAATTCTGAAAATTCACTACATGTTCAGATGTATATTACTCGCCATGTCATAAAAATAACTTTTGTAAAATGACTAATTCTTCAGCTATTTTTCTGTAACCTTAACTCGTACGTGTATTTTACTTTTTTGTTTTCTCATATTAATATACGAGTTATGCAAATTAAAATAAAGTTATCAAGTTGGAGTTTCATTTTTTCTTTCTAATATACGTTCAGTGGACCCCCGGATTTTGTCAATAATTATTTCCAGAAGGCTGTTCAAGTGTCGTTACCAAATGAATTTGTTCCCATAAGGACGAATGTAAATTAGATTAGTCCGTTTCAGACCCCCAAAAATACACTTTCAAAAGAACTTACAAAAATACACTTACATAATTGTTCGAGTTGGAAGCAGTATGAAATCCGGGGGTTCACTGTATTTAATTCACCATTTGGCATTGTTACAAAGTGGGCGGAGCTATAGCAGAGTACACTAGCTTTTACTGTCTCCAAGACTACAAATTTGTACTTTAAGTGCTGTATAATTAAGAAATGATTAAACTCACATCGACCGTTTCCCACCAAGGCAGGGTGGCCCGAAAAAGAAAAACTTTCATCATAATTCACTCCATCAGTCTTGCCAGAGGCATGCTTACTCTACAGTTATAAAACTGCAACATTTAACATCCCTCCTTCAGAGTGCAGGCACTGTACTTCCCATCTCCAGGACTCAAGTCCGGCCTGTCAGTTTCCCTGAATCCCTTCATAAATGTTACTTTGCTTCCACTCCAACAGCACGTCAAGTATTAAAAACCATTTGTCTCCATTCACTCCTATCAAATACACTCGCGCATGCTTGCTGGAAGTCCAAGCACCTCGCACACAAAACCTCCTTTTGGTAATAATAATAACAACAACAACAACAATTGCTCTGGAGTGGTTTAAATGTTAGCTGCTTCCTACAGCCACTCAGTACATTAGCTTTCACTGTCTCCTTTAGACGTTCTCTTTATTCAGAATAAAAAGTTTGAATAAATAATGTAGAAGCATGATAAAGACGCCCAAATTAATAAAAACTGACATTACATAGAGATGTATTGAAGGGTGGAGAGGGATAAAAAAAAAGTGACCGCGACCATTAAAGAAAATGTTACGGGCTATGCGCCTGAAGGGTAACTATAGAAGATCACTTTTATCCTATGCAAAGACTGAAAAAAGGGCGATTTTCTCAAAAAAATAAAAAAATCCTATGTAATCAGTTATGCATACGTTTCCTGGAATATCTCAGAAGTTAACCATTGACCTATTTCATAAAGAGATTGAAAGAAATTTCCCAGCAAACATAAAACTGAATGTTTTAATTTTGGGTGGTGACACTTTTGAAGTGTCAGTAAGGGGTGATTCCTCGATTAGCGACGAATTTGTTTATCGACGGAGTCTTAGACCCCTAACTCTGTCGTTAAGTGAGGAGAGGCTGTATTATAATCTTTCATGGTATAAAAATAAATAAAATAACATATTTATTTCTTTGTGTTTACATATCATAATATGATTGTAGCAAAGAAAGCCACTATCATGTCTAGACAGGTTAAGAGTAGTAGAATACAGTCACTATTTCACTCTACTGTTAATAGTGTGTGTTTGTGTTTTGGTACGTGTGGGGGAGGGGCGGCATAATGCCATGACTAGCACTGTAGGCATAATCATAGAATACAAATATCAAATATCAGAAATTCTGCCATGACAGAAGTTTCCAAAACAGTGAGAGTTAAGAAAACAGACAGTAGATTAATAAAATGATACTGAAAATTTTTTAAAATATACTTACACACAATCCATTTTCCAGCATTTCAACTGAAAGATAATCCACTGTAACTTTTTTCCCAACAAAAACAATAGCTTTTTCTTCTTTTGACATACTTCTGATAAACCTCAGTAGCTGAAAAACAATTATTTATTAATAAGCTTTCACATGCTATCCTGATTTGAAAAATTGTAACTTGTAATAAGCAGTCACCATTAGCAATTATTGCAGTTACAATAAGTACAGTGGTACCTCGAGTTTTGAACAGCTCCCAACTTGAACAATTATTTAAGTGTATTATTGCAAGTGCTTTTGTAAGTGTATTTTTGGGGGTCTGAAACGGACTAATCTAATTTACATTATTCCCTATGGGAACAAATTCGTTCAGTAATGGCACTCGAACAGCCTTCTGGAACGAATTATGGCCGAAACTCGAGGTACCACTGTACAGTAGGGCCCCACTTATATGGCAGGTTAGATTCCAAGCTACTGCCAGAAAGCAGACCGCCAAAAAGCAGAACTCCATTTTTCCAATTATAAATGCATATAAATGCCAGATAAGTTTACACTAACATATATTAAGTTAGCAATAGAACTAGGCATTAAAAAGTAAAATACACACACAGTACACTCATTATTTACCTCAAAATATTTGTAGTCTTAATGTAGGGCAAAAGGTGAGTAGTATTTATTGTAAGAAGTCAGGTGTGGTAGGTATGGTATGGTAGCCCTCCTGGCCACCCCACCCACATACAGTGAACCCCCAGATTACATCATTATTTCGTTCCAGAATGCTGTTCAAGTGCCGTTACCGAACGAATTTGTTCCCATAAGGAATAACGTAAATTAGATTAGTCCTTTTAGACCCCCAAAAATACACTTACAAAAGCACTTACAAAAATACACTTACATAATTGTTCGAGTTTGGAGGAGTACGTAATCCGGGGGTCCACTGTACTATACTACGATGCTTAAAGCGCCCTAGGATGATACAATGCATATACAGTACACTCATTACTTACCTTAAAATATTTGTAGTCTTAATGTAGGGTGAGAGGTGAAAATTATTTATTTGTAGACAGTCATGTGGGAGGTATGGAAGTCAGGTTTGGGAAGTGTCGATAACCAGCCAGGGCAGCCCTCCCCACCCACACGTAATGTAAACAAACCAGGCAAACGTGTCTGGTTTTCGTCCTACAAGTAGCCTGGCTACCACAAGTCCTACAAGTAGCCTGGCTACCACAAGTCCTACAAGTAGCCTGGCTACCACAAGTCCTACAAGTAGCCTGGCTACCACAAGTCCTACAAGTAGCCTGGCTACCACAAGTCCTACAAGTAGCCTGGCTACCACAAGTCCTACAAGTAGCCTGGCTACCACAAGTCCTACAAGTAGCCTGGCTCCAAGTCCTACAAGTACCTGGCTCACAAGTCACAAGTAGCCTGGCTACCACAAGTCCTACAAGTAGCCTGGCTACCACAAGTCCTACAAGTAGCCTGGCTACCACAAGTCCTACAAGTAGCCTGGCTACCACAAGTCCTACAAGTAGCCTGGCTACCACAAGTCCTACAAGTAGCCTGGCTACCACAAGTCCTACAAGTAGCCTGGCTACCACAAGTCCTACAAGTAGCCTGGCTACCACAAGTCCTACAAGTAGCCTGGCTACCACAAGTCCTACAAGTAGCCTGGCTACCACAAGTCCTACAAGTAGCCTGGCTACCACAAGTCCTACAAGTAGCCTGGCTACCACAAGTCCTACAAGTAGCCTGGCTACCACAAGTCCTACAAGTAGCCTGGCTACCACAAGTCCTACAAGTACGCCTGGCTACCACAAGTCCTACAAGTAGCCTGGCTACCACAAGTCCTACATGTTCACCGAGTTTAATCGTTTCTATCAACTACCTTTAAACGCCATCATAAAGGGAGAAGTAATGAATAATTCATGCCGAGAATTGTACACAAAAGCGTTATGTATTAAGGGGAGTGACGTAATGTTTTCCCTCCGCCCGGCAATCACATAGCATATAAACAGCAATACACTAGGTCAAACAAAACCAGCTCATTCATTTCTGTTCCTGTTCGTCCAGTCTTCCTTCAACTCCCATAGAAAACTGGTAACATAGTGTCCCATTCTATTTCAACTGCAACTAAGTAATTTCCTTTATATTCATCTATTCAATCACTTCACAAAGCTGATGATCACTAAATCAGATTGAAATAATAAGTCATACTTCTGAAATTCCTAGGTAGTAGGTTGGTAGACAGCAACCGCCCAGGAAGGTACTACCGTCCTGCCAAGTGAGTGTAAAACGAAAGCCTGTAATTGTTTTACATGATGGTAGGATTGCTGGTGTCTTTTTTTTCTGTTTCAAACATGCAAGATTACAGGTATGTCTTGTTACTTCTACTTACACTTAGGTCACACTACACATTCATGTACAAGCATATATATACACACCCCTCTGGGTTTTCTTCTATTTTCTTACTAGTTCTTGTTCTTATTTCCTCTTATCTCCATGGGAAAGTGGAACAGAATTCTTCCTCTGTAAGCCATGCGTGTCGTA
Organism: Cherax destructor; assembly: GCA_009830355.1. NCBI lineage: Eukaryota > Metazoa > Arthropoda > Malacostraca > Decapoda > Parastacidae > Cherax > Cherax destructor. The sequence continues at coordinate 37,843 of WNWK01009607.1, read as the reverse complement.
AGAGTCGACTAAAATGCAGGGAGCAAGGGGCTAGTAACCACTTCTCCTGAAATTGTACCATTTGCTCACTAGCTACATTTCTTATTTTACATACATATGATTGTAGTTAAGTGTATAAGAATGTCTAAATCAGACCCCTTCAGGGTCCAGACCCCCGATCTGAAAAAAAAAGTACGAAATTTGATGGAAAATTTACAAAATTACGCTCTTGCGAATTTTGCTGCACGAGCGATATTTACACATCGGCAATTTTGCCTACATTGACTCCTATTTTAGGCCAATTACATTATTCCAGTCGACCAAATTAGTATTTCAACTACAATAAGTGATCAATTGTATTTCCAATTTCACAGTTCAAACTTACCCAAATTCAGAAGGTCAAGCTCGAATCCGAAAAGTTGGTAGCTTTGACCAAACCACATTTATCACTAAGTGATTTGGGGCCAGGTCCTGTCTAAATACCTGGAGAGAGTTCCAGGGGTCAACGCCCCTGCGGCCTGGTCTGTGACCAGGCCTCATGTTGGATCAGAGCCTGATCAACCAGGCTGTTACTGCTGGCCGCACGCAGTCCAACGTACGAACCACAGCCTGGCTGGTCAGGTATCGACTTTAGGTGCCTGTCCAGTGCCTGCTTGAAGACAGCCAGGGGTTTGCTGGTAATCCCCCTGATGTATGCTGGGAGACAGTTGAACAGTCTTGGGCCCCTGACACTTATTGTGTTGTCTCAACGTGCTAGTGGCACCCCTGCTTTTCATTGGGGGGATGTTACATCGCCAATTCAATTTCAAAATAGGGTCTAGAATAAACAATGCAGGCATTCTGTTTATTAGTTATGTTTCCAGGCTTTACACATGAATTCCATTTTGATTTTTTATTCACATAATGAATTTTTATTCACACCAAAGAATAGAAGATTTACCGTACTGTTATGCAATATTGTAATTATTGCATAAATAATATCAGTACTTTCGTGAACGCACATTAGACCCACCAGCTGACGTGTATTGGACACGTCAAAAATCGAACTTGGAGCTCAGTTTCAAGCGAATACAACCATAAAAAACATACGAAAATACACTGGAAAGTCACTGTTTTAATAAAAAAAAACTTTTTTTTTTCTCATTATGCACTGCGTGCTGCAGTATGAAAAAATAAAATATTTGTGAGTACTCGGTAGAAATTGAGTGGGTATATCCTTGAGACAAGAACCTGAGGTGTGTGGGGAGGTGATTTCTTCTAACATCTAATGTTTCTGCTGGAACAATGCGTAAGCGAAATTGGCCCCAGGCAAAGCCAGCACAGTGATGCAGACATCCTGCGAGACCAAAAGACCCTGCCAAAATAAGCCCACACAAGTAACAAGGTGAGCATATCTGAAGATGAAAGGAGAGTTTGCAAACAATGACAAGTCAGTGAAGTATTGATCAAATGGTTTGAAGAGGTCTTCTCAGTAGAAGCAAGCAATACGAGAAAGACTAGGGTATAGAATGCACAGACAGGTACCAAATGCAATCCACACAACAGAGGACCTAGATGCATCAAAGGCAATGGGACCTGACAAAGCAAGAGAAGCAGAAGAATTGTCTGAACCATTAGCTATGATCTTTAACAAGTCAATGGATATAGGACAGTTGCCAACAATCTGGAAGACAGCAAATGTAGTCCTTATATTTAAGGAAGGAGACAAAGTGTTTTCTCAAATTCATATCATGAAAGGTAATGGAGATAACCATTAGGAGAGTACAGCTAGCCCTCCACTTTCGCAAGCTTCGAACATTCGCGAATGCCCAGCCGCCCAATCGTAACATGTATATACAACATTTTACGATGTTTTCATGTGTTTTATGATTGCTCATGGTTCAATAGGTTAAGGAAGCAGTATTGTTAGGCTAAGTAAATGCTATTATTATATTTCCCTACAATATTTCCGGTTATTATAGATTTAGCCGGACTTGAGTTCTGGAAATGGGAAGTACAATGCCTGCACTTTAAAGGAGGGGTCTGGGATAGTGACAGTTTGGAGGGACTATTCTAAACTGTCGTATCTGAGCACCTCTGCAAAGACAGTGATTATGTATGAGTGAGGTGAAAGTGTTGAATGATTATGAAAGTACAGTGGACCCTCGCTATTCGAACACTCCAAACTCGCCCTTTTATATAAGTTTATTATTGTAAGTGCTTTTATACAGTGGACCCTCGGTTAACGAATACCCCGGAAATCGTGCAATTATGTAAGTATAATTTTGTAAGTTCTTGTGGAAGTGTATTTTTGGGGGTCTGAAATAGACTAACCTACGTGAAATATTTCCTTAAGGGAGTAAATTCGTTCGGTAATGGCACTTGAACAGACTTCAGGAGTGAAGTTTTTACGAAACTCGGGGGTCCACTGTAAGTGAATTTTTGGGGGTCTGAAATGGACTAATCTAATTTACATCATTCCTTATGGGAATAAATTCGTTTGGTAACAGCACTTGAACAGCATTCTGGAATGAAGAATGTTCGAATAGCGAGGGTCCACTGTATTTTCTTTTAGGGGATTTTCTTTCTGTTTGGGTCACCCTGCCTCGGTGGGAGATGGCCGACTTGTTGAAAAAAATATATATATACAGTGGTACCTCGACTTACGATATTTTTTAATTCCAGAATACTGTTCAAGTGCCATTACCAAACGAATTTATCCCCTTAAGGAATGATATAAAATAGACTAGTCCTTTTAGATCCCCAAAATTACACTTACAAAAGCATTTAAAAAAATAAACTTACATAAAAGGGTGAGTTTGGGGACCATCGTAAGTCGAGGTACCACTGTATATTTGTGCATCAAAACATTTGCGAATGCTACAATACAGTATTATTATATTTCCCTACATCATAACTGCGCACCAAACATTCGCGAATTTTCAAGATTCGAGAAGTTCTTGATCCCCTAACCCTCGCGAATGTGGAGGGCCTCCTGTAGTTGTTAGTTTCATTACAATAACCAGCATGGGTTTGGAGATGGCAAATCTTGTCTTACCAATTTGTTGGAATTCTATGACAAGGTAACAGATGTGCAACAGGAGGGAAATGAGTGGTTTGCATTTTCTTAAGACTACATGAAGGCATCAGATACTCTATACCACAAGAGACTGGGCAAAAAAAAATTAAATACAGGCAGGAATAACTGGGAACATACTCCAGTGGAAAAATGAGCAAAGTGACTGAAAAGGACAAGATATCAGAACATGGACGAGTAACAAGTGAGGTTCTGCAAGGATTGGGAATAGATATATCCCTGTTTGCAGATATAAAACTGATCAAGACAAATTGCAAGAGTGGTCAGATAAGTGATTGATTACTTGAACACAACCCCAGTAAATGCAAGGTCTTGAAGATTGAAGAAGGAGCAAGTAGACCAGAAATGGTGTAAAAAGACTAAGGGAACAGAGGCTGTAGACTTTAGGGATGAGCACTGTACTCAGTATAACACCAGAGGCTCACATCAGCTGAAAAACCTCTGCAGCTAATGTTTGTCTGGCAAATCTAAGTAGCCTTCAGAAAACTCAACAGTCATTTTGGGTCCTCTATACAACATAGCTTCAGGTCCATCTTTGAGTATGCAGCACCAGCACGGAACCCACACCTGAAAAAGTATGTTAAGAAACTGGAAAAAGTGCAAATTTGTTCCTGAGCTAAGGGGCATCAGTTACATTGGAAGACAAAAGAACCAAGGAACACATGGTAACAATACACAAAGCTTTTTGAGAGGTGAGAAATGGAAACTTAGGGGACAGAGCTGGACATTAAAGACACAGATGAGCCACAGGAATTTAACAAACATTTTTTTCACTCTCAGAGTGGTCAGAAGTGGTGGAGGCAAGTTCCATACATAGTTTTAAGAGAAAGTACTACAGAGCCCCAAAGCGTACTCGGTAAATTAAGAGGAATAGCCAGGATCTGTGAATAGACCCTTGCAACCACAAATACACACAAATACATGTGCACACAAAAACAATAAATAAAAGCTATGAACATAAATGCTCAAGAAATAAATACTATGCCAAGTTAAAAACTAGTATGCTACAGAGCAAGCTTGTTAGCACAGCCATTCATTTTCTGGGACACCAACATGGCCTGGGCACCAGCAGAACTCCACACTCCTGTGCCACACGTGGAGACAGGTTAACCACTCCTGTATCTTTTGAACCACAGGGTAGATAGAAGCATACTGGGCCAGGGCAATTGGAGCACATTGGGAAGTACACAGTGAACTGAGATCCAGCTTAGAAATTTATCAGAAAGAGCAGCAAAATTGCATGGAGCTCCACAGTGAACACAGAATTCGCTTAGTAACTGTGCACAATTTGAGTACTCACTGGCAATCAGAGCAAAGCCATCATCCTCCTCACACTAACCCATCAGTGAAAACCATTATCCTTGAAACATGAACACAATGTGCATTTTATATACGTACTAATAAAAATTTTCCATGAAAGTTCATTCTAAATAACTTGTATTTCATCACCCTGAGAATACAATGTTTAAAAAAGCTGTGATTGCTTTGATGAGTGTGAAATCATATGCCACAATAAGTGATATGGTAGTAGGTTGGTAGACAGCAACCACCCAGGGAGGTACTACCGTCCTGCCAAGTGAGTGTAAAACGAAAGCCTGTATTTGTTTTACATGATGGTAGGATTGCTGGTGTCTTTTTTGTCTCATAAACATGCAAGATTTCAGGTACGTCTTGCTACTTCTACTTACACTTAGGTCAAACTACACATACATGTACACGTTTATGTATACACACTCATCTGAGTTTTCTTTGATTTTATCTTAATAGTTCTTGTTCTTATTGTTTTTCCTTTCATATCCATGGGGAAGTGGAATAAGAATCTTCCCTCCATAAGCCATGCGTGTTCTAAAAGTCAACCAAAATGCCGGGAACAATGGGCTAGTAACCCCTTTTCCTGTATAGATTTACTAAAAAGAAAAAGAAAACCGTCAAAGTGGGATGTTTGAATGTGCGTGGATGTTGTGCAAATAATAAGAAAGAGATGATTGTAGATGTTATGAATGAAAAGAAGCTGGATGTCCTGGCTTTGAGACAAAGATGAAGGGGGTAGGAGAGTTTCAGTGGGGAGAAATAAATGGGATTAGGTCAGGGGGTTTCAAATAGAGTTAGAGCTAAAGAATTAGTGGCAATAATGTTGAATAATCAGTTATGGCAGGTAAAGAGGGATTATAAATGTATAAATTCAAGGATTATGTGGAGTAAAATAAAGGTTGGATGTGAAAAGTGGGTTATAGTAAGTGTTTATGCACCTGGAGAAGAGAGAAATGTAGAGGAGAGAGACTTTGGGAAATGTTGAGTGAGTGCATGGGGAGTTTTGAACCAAATGAGAGAGTACTTGTGGTTGGGGATCTTAATGTTAAAGTGGGTAAAAATGTTGTGGAGGGAGTAGTAGGTAAATTTGGGGTGCCAGGGGTAAATGTAAATGGGGAACCGTTAATTGAGCTATGCGTAGAAAGAGGATTGGTAATAAGTAATACGTACATATTTTATGAAAAAGAGGATAAATACATATACAAGGTATGAAGAGAGTTGGGATAGTTTTAAAAATGCAGTATTAGAATATGGGGCAGACGTTTGTGGCTATAGGAGGGTGGGTGCAGGAGGAAAGAGTAGTGAGTGGTGGAATGAAGAAGTAAAGGGTGTGATAAAAGAGAAAAAGGTAGCTTATGAAAGATTTTTACAAAACAGAAGTGTTAATAGAAGAGCAGAGTATATGGAGAGTAAAAGAAAGGTGAAGAGAGTGGTGAGAGAGTGCAAAAGGAGAGCAGATGAAAGAGTGGGAGAGGCTCTGTCAAGAAATTTTGCTGAAAACAAGAAAAAATTTTGGAGTGAGATAAACAAGTTAAGAAAGCCTAGGGAACGAATGGATTTGTCAGTTAAAAACAGAGTAGGGGAGTTAGTAGATGGGGAGCTGGAGGTATTGGGTAGATGGCGGGAATATTTTGAGGAACTTTTAAATGTCGATGAAAAACGGGAGGCGGTAATTACATGCACTGGCCAGGGAGGTATAACATCGTTTAGGAGTGAAGAAGAGCAGGATGCGAGTGTGGGGAAGGTTCATGAGGCATTACGTAGAATGACAGGGGAGAAAGCAGCTGGAACTGACGGGATCATGACAGAAATGTTAAAAGCAGGGGGGGATAGTGTTGGAGTGGTTGGTATTTTTGTTTAATAAATGTATGAAAGAGGGGAAGGTACCTAGGGACTGGCAGATAGCATGTATAGTTCCTTTATATAAAGGGAAGGGGGATAAAAGAGATTGTAAGAATTATAGGGGAATAAGCATGTGTGAGCGTGTTAGATAGGAGTGAATGGAGACGAATGGTTTTTGGGACATGATGATCTGTTGGAGTGTGAGCAGGGAAACATTTTGTGAAGGGATTCAGGGAAACCAGTTAATTGATTTAGTTGGACTGGAGTCCTGGAAATGGGAAGTACAATGCCTGCACTTTAACCCTTTGGGGGTCGACAGGCCTTCTCAGGAAAGTGTTCCTGGGGTCGAAAATTTTTGGAAAAAAAAAAATTAATTTTTTCTTATGAAATGATAGAGAATCTTTTTCCGATCATAACGCCACCAAAATTATGAAATTTGATCGAAAACTAACGGAATTATGCTTTCGCGAAGTTATCGGTAGCCATGACACTTACGCATCGGCGATTTTGCCCACTTTGAGCCCTATTTTCGACAAATTCCAATGTTTCAGTCTCCTAAAACTATAGCTATTTCGATAGAACTCCATTTCTTCTATCGATTGAGTACAAGAAACTGCCTATTTACCAATTTCATCTACCTAAAATAGTGGTCAGAAAATGACAATTTTCCAATTTCACACAAATTTCAAACGATGCCAATTTCAAAATAGGGTCCAGAATAAACAAGGCAGACATTCCTGGCACTAAAATAACATGTTCTCTGTTCATTAGTCACGTCTCCAGGCCCCTGTTCCATTACTTTTGCTTTTCATTTTGAATTTTATTCTCACAAAAATAGAAGATTTACTGTTATGTATACAACTGCATCATTGTAAAAATGGTACAAATAATATCAGAGCACTTGTGCATGAATATAAGACTCGCCAGTTGATGTGTATTGGAGGCATGGTGTGATTTGTTTACTCTTGAACATCGTCAAAAATCGAACATTTTTGCTACTTTGAGCTCAATTTCAAGGTACTTGTCATTGTCATACCAATTAAAATCATCTCTATTTCTGTAATATATCTTCCATTCTATCAAATGAGACCAAGACAACGAGAATACATCAATATATACCATACGAAAATCGACTGCAAAGTCGCTGTTTTAATCGAAAAAAACGGTCAGAGTTTTTTTTCTCTCATTATGCAGTGTGTACTGCAGGATTTTTTTTATACTGCGCACACTGACCACACAGACCCATTCTTTCATATGTATGCCTACCAGACGTTTTCTGCTTAAATTGAGGCCGCTAGAATTTGGGCGTACTAGTACGGCACCAACCCCTGCTCGTAAAACGTACTAGTACGGCACCGACCCCCAAAGGGTTAAAGGAGGGGTCTGAGATAGTGACAGCTGGGAGGGGCTATTCTCAGCTGTCGTATCTGAGCTCCTCTGCAAAGACAGTGATTATGTATGAGTGTGGTGAAAGTGTTGCATGATGATGAAAGTATTTTCTTTTTGGGGATTTTCTTTCTTTTTGGGTCACCCTGCCTCGGTGGGAGACGGCCGACTTGTTGAGAGAAAAAAAAAAAAAATGTTTACTGAGTATACCAGGTAAAGTGTATGGCAGGGTTATTATTGAAATAATTAGAGGTAAGACAGAGAGTAGGATTGCAGATGAGCAAGGAGGCTTTAGAGTGGGTAGGGGATTGTGTAGATCAAGTGTTTACAGTGAAGCATATATGTGAACAGTATTTAGATAAAGGTAGGGAAGTTTTCATTGCATTTATGGATTTAGAAAAGGCATATGATAGAGTGGATAGGGGAGCAATGTGGCAAATGTTGCAAGTGTATGGAATAGGTAGTAAGTTACTGAAGGCTGTAAAGAGTTTTTATGAGGATAGTGAGGCTCAGGTTAGGGTGTGTAGAAGAGAGGGAGATTACTTCCCGGTAAAAGTAGGTCTTAGACAGGGATGTGTAATGTCACCATGGTTGTTTAATATATTTATAGATGGGGTTGTAAAAGTAAATGCTAGGGTGTTGTGGAGAGGGGTGGGATTAAATTATGGGGAATTAAATGTAAAATGGGAGTTGACACAGTTACTTTTTGCTGATGATACTGTGCTTATGGGAGATTCTAAAGAAAAGTTGCAAAAGTTAGTAGACGAGTTTGGGAGGGTGTGTAAAGGTAGAAAGTTGAAAGTGAACATAGATAAGAGTAAGGTGATGAGGGTATCAAACCATTTATTAAATAAAGAAAAACTGGATATCACACTGGAGAGAGGGATTATGGAAGAAGTGAATATTTTCAGATATTTGGGAGTTGACTTGTAAGCAGATGGGTTTATGAAGGATGAGGTTAACCATAGAATTGATGAAGGAAAAAAGGTGAGTGGTGCGTTGAGGTATCTGTGGAGACAAAAAACGTTATCCATGGAGGCAAAGGGAATGTACGAAAGTATAGTGGTACCAACACTCTTATATGGGTGTGAAGCATGGGTTGTAAATGCTGCAACGAGGAGGCGGCTGGAGGCAGTGGAGATGTCCTGTCTGAGAGCAATGTGTGATGTAAATATTATGCAGAAAATTCGGAGTGTGGAAATTAGGAGGAGGTGTGAAGTTACTAAAGGTATTTGTCAGAGGGCTGAAGAGGGGTTGTTGAGGTGGTTTGGTCATTTAGAGAGAATGGATCAAAGTAGAATGACTTGGAGAGCGTATAAATCTGTAGGGGAAGGAAGGCGGGGTAGGGGTCATCCTCGAAAAGGTTGGAGGGAGAAGATAAAGGAGGTTTTGTGGGCGAGGGGCTTGGACTTCCAGCAAGCATGTGTGAGCGTGTTAGATAGGAGTGAATGGAGATGAATGGTTTTTGGGACATGACGAGCAGGGTAATATTTTGTGAAGGGATTCAGGGAAACCAGTAAATTGATTTAGTTGGATTTGAGTCCTGGAAATGGGAAGTACAATGCCTGCACTTTAAAGGGGGGGGTCTGGGATAGTGACAGTTGGGAGGGACTTATTCTCAGCTGTCGTATCTGAACGCCTCTGCAAAGACAGTGATTATGTATGAGTGAGGTGAAAGTGTTGAATGATGATGAAAGTATTTTCTTTTTGGGGATTTTCTTTCTTTTTGGTCACCCTGTCTGTCTCAGTGGGAGACAGCCGACTTGTTGGAAAAAAAAAAAAATGTGATTCAGCCTAGGAAAGTTTGGAGGGAGGGGGTAAAGGAGGTTTTGTTTGCAAAGCCTGGATTTCCAGCAAGGGTGTGTGAGCACATTAGATAGGAGCGAGTGGAGACAAATGGTTTTTATGATTTGACATGCTGCTGGAGTGAGAGCAAAGTAACATTTATGAAGAGATTCAGGGAAACTTGCAAGCCAGAGGTGGGAAGTACAATGCCTGCACTCTGAAGGAGGGGTGTTGATGTTGCAGTTTTTTAACTGTAGTGTAAGCACACCTCTGGCAAGACAGCCTTGGTGGTCAAACATGATTATCAAGTATGCAGTGAGAAAAGCTTAAGGACCTCTTGTTAAAATGATACTTTCAGGAAAAATATTAGGATAGCCTCAGAGTCATGAGCATGAAAAAATAATCGAGGAATAAAAAAATATTAACTATAATGTCAATATAAAGGTGAAGAAAAATATGTCAAGCAGTAATGCAGGCCAACTGTGATATTACAATAGTAATATCACAGGTGACGGAGGCTAAATCTTCTACATTTTCAGAGAATTTTTATCCCATTCATTTATTCAAAGAATGTGGGAGATAGAAAATGAGGCTATGCATTTATTACAATCTCAAGAAATAGCCACAGAAAAATTCTAATGATACATAATGAACCATTTTCTTTATACTCTACTAATGTATTAAAAATATAAGAGCATTAGATGTCGTGAAATACAAACTTCATTCCTCTTCTCATCTTCTGTACAGAAGACCACATGTTGAGTCACTGTGTGCACAGCCTGAAGATCTAAACTCCCAACAACAACATGCATGGGATCCTTCAGCAGATTTTGGGCCAGGTCTCTAACACCTTCAGGCCAAGTGGCACTGGAAAGAATAAAATATATGCTTTGTACCTATCAGCCAAGATCTCTAGGGAGTTTTGAACCAAGTGAGAAAATAATTGTTGTGGGGATGCCAGGTGTAAATGATAATAGGGTCCTCTAATTGAACTATGTATAGGAAGAAAAAGAAAATAAGTACAGTGGACCCTCGAATATAGTAAGCCTTGCTCTTCGTAAATTTCGCCTATCGTAACGTTTTTTCGTCAAAATATTGGCTCTCGGATCATCATTTGCCTCGCCAATCATCGTTCGTCTGGAACGCGTACGAGCGGCCTGCCAACGGCCACGCGCACACAAAGGCTCCCACACACCATTCAGTCAGTGTGGCATTGTTTATCAGCGAGTGACCATCACCCCACGAGTTGATAAAGGCTATATTTCTAGTATTGTTATTATACTAGTATAGCATCAACATACTGTAATTTGAAATAAATTCTACAACTAGATTAAACTCAACCAATTTCTCTTGTATTGTCTTTAAATAGTATGTATAACCATTTAAAAATTTAAATAATATAGAACTAGAATAAACTCAATCAATTTCTTTAGCATTAAGTACTTAGTGAATAAGTCTCTAGAATAAACTGCCCCTAATGCCATGGCATGCCAGTGGCTCTCCTTGCATTACAGTTTTATAATTGTATTATATTTGTAACTACCAATAACATTGTACACTTGTAACATGCATTGAAATAATAAAATTATTATTATTATTATTATTATTATTATTATTATTAAATTATAATTATAGCGCCAGCCAGCAATAAAGTGTAGCATTAACAGTGTAGCAAGTAAGTTAAGCGATTAAGCGATAGAAAAATGATGACACGAAACTTAACTCCTCCATTGTTGTTTGAGGTGTATAGGGCCACAGACAACAACGTCGCCCCCTGCCAGCATCCTTTAAAAGGTAAGTGCAAATATTTCTTATTTCTAAAGTGTAAATATTTCTTGTTTATAAATTAAAGTGTAAATATTTTTATTTATAAATTACATAGTACATTGTTTGTGTGAATAGTGGTGGTGGCCTCTGTTGCCCCCTCCCTACCACTAATATGTACGGCTTATGCTCTCAGTGGCCCTTATAAGCCCAACACCACCACCACTCGTGACATACGTAATGACATTTTATTCATTATGTCATATTTATTATGTCATATTAGATGAATTGTGATAGATAAATAAGCCGTAGAGTTGATATTAGCTCGTATGTAAATCTATATTTATTCTCTAAAAAAATTATTTTTTGTCTAGAACGGATTAATTAGATTTACTACATTATTTCTTATGGGGAAAATGGTTTCGCAATTCGTAAATTTCACCTTTTGACAGACTCTCTGGAACAGATTAATTATGATATTCGAGGGTCCACTGTACAAGAGATGTGATACAAGGTGCAATGTCTTCTTTCTTTCAACGCACCGGCCGTATCCCACCGAGGCAGGGTGGCCCAAAAGAAAAAACGAAAGTTTCTTTTTACATTTAGTAATATATAGAGAAGGGGTTACTAGCCCTTTGCTCCTGGCATTTTAGTTGCCTCTTATGATACGCATAGCTTACAGAGGAAGAATTCTGTTTATTTCCACTTATTTCCCATGGAAATAAGTGGAAATAAACAAGAACTAGTAAGAAAAATAGAAGAAAACCCAGAAGGGTGCATGGGAATAAGTTTACTGAGTATACCAGATAAAGTGTACAGTAGGGTTATTATTGAAAGAATTAGAGGAAAGACAGAGAGTAGGACTGCAGATGAGCAAGGAGGTAGATACAGATATAGATAAAGGTAGGGAAGTTTTCATTGCATTTATGGATTTAGAAAAGGCATATGATAGAGTGGATAGGAGAGCAATGTGGCAGATGTTGCAAGTAAGCTGTTGTAGTAAGCTACTAAATGCTGTAAAGAGTTTATGAGGATAGTGAGGCTCAGATTAGGGTGTGTAGGAGAGAGGGAGATTACTTCCTGGTAAAAGTAGGTCTTAGACAGGGATGTGTAATGTCACCATGGTTGGGGTTGTAAAAGAAGTAAATGCAATGGTGTTGGGGAGAGGGGTGGGATTAAATTATGGGGAATAAAATACAAAATAGGAGTTGACACAGTTACTTTCTGCTGATGATACTGTGCTTTTGGGAGATTCTAAAGTTGCAAAGGTTAGTAGACGAGTTTGTGAGGATGTTTAAAGGTAGAAAGTTGAAAGTGAACAAAGATAAGAGTAAGCTGATGAGGGTATCAAACAATTTAGATAAAGAAAAATTGGATATCACATTGCAGAGAGGGAGTATGGAAGAAGTGAATGTTTTCAGATATATTTAGGAGTTGACTTGTCAGTGGATGGGTTTATGAAGGATGAGGTTAACCATATGAAGGATGAGGTTAACCATAAAATTAATGAAGAAAAAAACCAACAATCTTATATGGATGTGAAGCTTGGGTTGTGAACGCTGCAGCGAGGAGGCGGCTGGAGGCAGTGGAGATGTCTTGTCTGAGGGCAATGTGTGGTGTAAATATTATGCCTTTTCTAAATCCATAAATGCAATGAAAACTTCCCTACCTTTATCTATATCTACCGCCTTGCTCATCTGCAGTCCTACTCTCTGTCTTGCCTCTAATTCTTTCAATAATAACCCTACCATACACTTTACCTGGTATACTCAGTAAACTTATTCCCATGCACCTTTCTGGGTTTTCTTCTATTTTTCTTACTAGTTCTTGTTTATTTCCACTTATTTCCATGGGAAATAAGTGGAAATAAACAGAATTCTAAAAGTATTAGTCAAAGGGCTGAAGAGGGGTTGTTGAGGTGATTTGGTCATTTAGAGAGAATGGAACAAAGTAGAATGACTTGGAGTGTAAAAATCCATAGGGAAAGCAGGCAGGGTAGAGGGTCATCCTCAAAAAGGTTGGAGGGAGGGGGTAAATTAGGTTTTGTGGGTGAGGGGCTTGGACTTCCAGCAAGCATGCGTGAGCATGTTAGATAGGAATGAATGGAGATGAATGGTTTGTGGAACCTGACGAGCTGTTGGAGTGTGAGCAGGGTAATATTTTTTTAAGGGATTCAGAGAAACTGGTTAGCCAGACTTGAGTCCTGGAAATGGGAAGTACAATGCCTGCACTTTAAAAGGAGGGGTTTGGGATATTGGGAGTTTGGAGGGATTTCTAAATTGTCATATCTGAGCACCTCTGCAAAGACAGTATGATTGATGGTGAAAGAGTTGAATGACAATGAAAGTATTTTTCTTTCTTTTTGGGTTTTTCTTTATTTTAAGGTCACACTGCCTCTGTGGGAAATGGCCGATGTTTAAAAAAAAAAAAAAATATGCAAGTGTAGTGTGACCTAAGTGTAAGTAGCAAGACATACCTGAAATCTTGCATGTTAATAAGAGAGAAAAAAGACACCAGCCATCCTACCATCATTTTACACTCACTTGGCAGGATGGTAGTACCTCCCTGGGTGGTTGCTGTCTACTAACCTAGGGTTAGGCTATGTATTAGTAGATAAAAGGTTGATGGGTAGACTTAAAGATGTGCATGTTTTTAGAGGGGCAACAAATATATCAGACCCTTTTCAGAGGTAGCTGCAGTGAGTACAAGGAGAATTTCATCAGCAGGTAAGAGAGAAGTGAAAGTTAATATATTGAAGGAGAAAGATGGGATAGAGTACAGTGGACCCCCGGATTACGTGATTAATCCGTTCCAGAGGGCTTAACTTAAACCGAATATAACTTAATCCGAATCTATTTTCCCTATAAGAAACAATGGAAATTCAATTAATCCGTTCCAGACACCCAAAAGTATTAAAATTTTGTTTACACATTAACTTACACAGTACATGTATATATAAATTACCACTAATAAATAAAACAGTATAGTAACTTAACACTTACCTTTATTGAAGAGTTGTTGATGTGTGGAAGATGGAAGGAGGGGGGGGGTAGGAAGGAATATGCTAGTGTTTGGAAGGGGAATCCCCTTCCATTAACACTGCAGGTACCAAGTTCTTTTCTGGGGTTACTGTCCTTTTTCTTTTAATGCCACTAGGACCAGGTTGAGAGTCACTGGACCCCTCTCTAACCAAAAATCTGTTCAGGGAGCTCTGTGTCTGGCATTTCTTTAAAACATCCCTGAAATGGGACACCACATTGTCATTATACATGTTGCCAGCATGGCCTGCAACAGCTTTGTTAGGGTGAAAATCATCCATAAAGACTTGCACATCAGTCCATTTGGCACAGATCTCCCTAATCCTTGAAGAAGGCACCGTCTTCCATCTCTCTTCCTCCTCCTCCTCCTCCTCTGGACCATTTTCCTTAACTGTGGTCTGTTCCTGTTGCAGATGAAGCTCTTGCAGATCTGCAGTGGTTATCTCTTCATTGTCCTCCTCCACCAACTCTTCCACATCCTCACTACTAACATTCAACCCCATGGACTTCCCCAGTGCCACAATTGCTTCCACAACAGGCTCAGGCTCAGGCTCAGGCTCAGGGTCCTGAGGCTCATCCCCAAAACCTTCAAAATCCCTCTCTGGGACAGTCTGGCCACAATTTTCTCCAGGCAGAGTTCAAAGTCCTGGTAGTCACTCCCTCCCAAGCCTTACCTATAAGGTTTATGCAATGGAGGATAGTGAAGTGATATTTCCAAAACTCTTTTAGGGTCAATTTAGTGTCTGAGGTCACATCAAAGCACTTTTGAAACATTGCTTTGGTGTAGTTTTTTTAAAGTTTTAAATGACCTGCTGGTCCATGGGCTGGAGGAGAGGAGTGGTATTAGGGGGCAAGAACTTCACTGTGATGAACTTAAAGTCCTCCACAATTTGCTCTTCCAAGTCTCGAGGATGACCAGGAGCATTGTCCATTATCAGGAGGCACTGGAGGCCCAATTTATTTTCCTCGAGATATTTCTTCACACTGGGGCCAAACACTTCATGGAACCAATCAAAGAAAATTTCCCTAGTGACCCATGCCTTACTGTTAGCCTTCATCATCACACACAAATTAGCCTTAGCGACATTGCATTTCTTAAACACTCTGGGCTTGTCAGAGTGATACACCAGTAAAGGCTTCACTTTAAAATCACCACTAGCATTACTACACAACATAAGAGTTAGCCTGTCTTTCATAGGCTTGTGTCCTGGCAGTGCCTTTTCCTCCTGTGTAATGTAGGTCCTGTTTGGCATTTTCTTCCAAAACAGGCCTGTTTCGTCACAATTAAACACTTGTTCAGGTTTAAATCCTTCAGCCTGTACATAGCTTTGAAATTCCTGTACGTATTTTTCAGCCGCACTTTTGTCTGAACTGCCTGCCTCACCATGCCTTATCACACTATGTATGCCACTACACTTCTTAAATCTGTCAAACCAGCCTTTGCTGGCTTTAAATTCGCTCACTTCAGCACTCGTTGCAGGCATTTTCTTGACGAGATCATCATGCAACTGCCTTGCTTTCTAATACAGTGGACCCTCGGTTAACGAATACCCCGGAAATCGTACAATTATGTAAGTATAATATTGTAGTGCATGTGGAAGTGTATTTTTGGGGGTCTGAAATAGACTAACCTACGTGACATTATTTCTTAAGGACGTAAATTTGTTCGGTAATGGCACTTGAGCAGGCTTCTGGGATGAAGTTTTTTCGTTAACCGAGGGTCCACTGTATATTATTGCCTGCGTAACAGTATCTCCTGCTAACTCGTTGATCCACACCAACAACAAAGTTTCCACATCTTCCAGTACTTGCTATCTCTGTTTTGTGGTCATATTTGCACCTTTCGCAACAGCTTCCTTGATTTTATTTCCCTTGGCCACAATGGTACCGATGGTTGAATAGGGTTTGCCATACAGCCTGGCCAGCTCAACCCCACACACTCCACTTTCATATTTTGCTATTATCATCTCCTTCAGTTCTACTGTATTTCTGAGCCTCTTTACCACAGGGCTGGCACTAGGAGCTTTCTTTGGACCCATGGTGGCTTATTTAGCAGTTGCAAGCACTAAAAACAATGGAATAATGACAAAATGTATGGTATGAATGCATGGGTGGCAGGGGTGGCACTCACTCGCTGGTAAACAACGGCACACTGACTCTGGATGGAGTGTTGTGCCGTCCCAGGGCCCGTGTACGCGTCCAGGACGAATGACTTATTCCGAGCGGATCAACATATACCGAACCAATATTTTTACAGAAAAAGGTAAAGTTTTCCGAATTTAACATAATCCGGGGTCCACTGTATAGGTAACGAGAAATGGGGACAAAGAGTAGCTTTAAGAATGCAGTGTTAGAGTCTGCAGCAGAAGTATGTGGGTATAGGAGGTTGGTTATGGGAGGGAAGAAGTACAATTGGTGATATACAAAGGGTGAAATATACAGAGAGTAAAAGAATTTAAAAGAGCAGTGAGGGAGTGCATAAGGAGAGCCAATGAGAGTGGGTGAGGTTTTATCAACAAATTTGGCTGAGAATATGAAAAAAGTTTTGGAGTGAGATCAATAAAATGAGAAAGCCTAAGGAACAAATGAATTTAACTTCTAAAGTAGATAGGGAGGTGGAGGTACGTATTGGGAAAATGGTGGGAATATTTTAAGTTGTTGAATGATAATGAAAAAGAGAGAGGCAGTGATTTCATGAAATCAGAAGGGAGGTATACCATCTTGTAGGAGAGCCAAATGTGAAAAGAGGGAAAGTGTAGGTAGGTAGAAGAAAAGGGAATCAAGAAGCTGGGATAGATGGGATCAAAAGTAGGTGGGGATATAGTTTTGGAGTGCTTGGTGCATTTATTCGATATATGCATGAAAGGGGGATTGGCAGAGTGTATAGCAGTCCCTTTAAATAAGGAAAAAGGTGATTAAAAAAAAAAGCCTGTTGAGCATACTGGGTAAAGTGAATGGTAGATTTATTATTCAAAGAATTAAAGGTAAGAGATGAACAAAGTTTTAGGAATGAAAATGAATCTGGTACAAAATAGGAGTTGTCATAACTGAGATTCCAAAGAGAAGTGCAAAGGTTGGTAGACAAATTTCGGAAGCTATGTAAAAGAAGGAAATTAAATGTGAACATAGAAAAGAGCAAGGTAATGAGAGTAAGAAAAAAGGAAGTTTTTTTTTAACACACTGGCCATCTCCCACCAAGGCAGGGTGACCCCCACCCAAAAATAAAAAGTAAAACACTTTCACCATCATTTACACTATCACTCTCTTTGCAGAGGCGCGCAGATACAACGGTTTACATGTCACACTAGGTAGATCTACGTTCACTTGCGTTTCGCTCCAAATATTTTGAAAAAAAAAAAAATTAAATGAGCGCATTTTTCTACATGTTATAGGATAAAAAAAAATTAGGATCAGTTTTTTTTTATTTTTTTTTTTATTAACACATCGGCCGATTCCCACCAAGGCAAGGTGGCCCGAAAAAGAAAAACTTTCATCATCATTCACTCCATCACTGTCTTGCCAGAAGGGTGCTTTACACTACAGTTATAAAACTGCAACATTTACACCCCTCCTTCAGAGTGCCGGCACTGTACTTCCCATCTCCAGAACTCAAGTCCGGCCTGCCGGTTTCCCTGAATCCCTTCATAAATGTTACTTTGCTCACACTCCAACAGCACGTCAAGTATTAAAAACCATATGCCTCCATTCACTCCTATCAAATACGCTCACACATGCTTGCTGGAAATCCAAGCCCCTCGCACACAAAACTTCCTTTACCCCCTCCCTCCAACCTTTCCTAGGCCGACCCCTACCCGCCTTCCCTCCACTACAGATTTATACACTCTCGAAGTCACTCTGTCTCGTTCCATTCTTCTACATGTCCAAACCACCTCAACAACCCCTCCTCAGCTCTCTGGACAATCGTTTTGGTAATCCCGCACCTCCTCCTAATTTCCAAACTCCGAATTCTCTGCATTATATTCACACCACACATTGACCTCAGACATGACATCTCCACTGCCTCCAGCCTTCTCCTCGTTGCAACATTCATCACCCATGCTTCACACCCATATAAGAGCGTTGGTATAACTATACTCTCATACATTCCCCTCTTTACTTCCATGGACAAGGTTCTTTGTCTCCACAGACTCAAGTGCTCCACTCACCCTTTTCCCTCATCAATTCTATGATTCACCTCATCCTTCATAGAGCCATCCGCCGACATGTCCACTCCCAAATATCTGAATACATTCACCTCCTCCATACTCTCTCCTCCAATCTGATATCCAATCTTTCGTCACCTATTCTTTTGTTATCCTCATCACCTTACTCTTTCCTATATTCACTTTCAATTTTCTTCTTTTACACACCCTACCAAATTCATCCACCAACCTCTGCAGCTTCTCTTCAGAATCTCCCAAAAGCACAGTGTCATCAGCAAAAAGCAACTGTGACAACTCCCACTTTGTATTTGCTTCTTATCTTTTAGCCCAACACCTCTTGCCAAGACCCTCGCATTCACTTCTCTTACAACCCCATCTATAAATATATTGAACAACCACGGTGACATCACACATCCTTGTCTAAGGCCCACTTTTACTGGGAAATAGTCCCCTTCCCTCCTACACACTCTAACCTGAGCCTCACTATCCTCATAAAAACTCTTCACTGCTTTCAGTAACCTTCCTCCTATTCCATACACCTGCAACATCTGCCACATTGCCCCCTATCTACCCTATCATACGCCTTTTCCAAATCCATAAATGCCACAAAAACATCTTTACCCTTATCCAAATACTGTTCACCTATATGTTTCACTGTAAACACTTGGTCTACACACCCCTACCTTTCCTAAAGCCCCCTTGTTCATCTGCTATCCTGCTTTCTGTTTTACTCTTAATTCTTTCAATAATAACTCTACCATACACTTTACCAGGTACACTCAACAGACTTATTCCCCTATAATTTTTGCACTCTCTTTTGTCCCCTTTGCCTTTATACAAAGGAACAATACACGCTCTCTGCCAATCCCTAGGTACCTTACCCTCTTCCATACATTTATTAAATAATAGCACCAACCACTCCAAAATTATATCCCCACCTGCTTTTAACATTTCTATCTTTATCCCATCAATCCCAGCTGCCTTACCCCCTTTCATTCTACCCACTGCCTCACGAACTTCCCTACACCCACAACTGGCTCTTCCACACTCCTACAAGATGTTATTCCTCCTTGCCCTACACACGAAATCACAGCTTCCCTGTCTTCATCAACATTTAACAAATCCTCAAAATATTCTCTCCATCTTCCCGATACCTCTAACTCTCCATTTAATAACTCTCCTCTCCTATTTTTAACTGTCAAATCCATTTGTTCTCTAGGCTTCCTCAACTTATTAATCTCATTCCAAAACTTTTCTTATTTTCAACAAAATTTGCTGATAACATCTCACCCACTCTCTCATCTGCTCTCTTTTACATTGCTTCACCACTCTTTTAACCTCTCTTTTCTCTCCATATACTCTTCCCTCCTTGCATCACTTCTACTTTGTAAAAACCTCTCATATGCTAACTTTTTCTCCTTACTACTCTCTTTACATCATCATTCCACCAATCGCTCCTCTTCCCTCCCGCACCCACTCGCCTGTAACCACAAACTTCTGCTGAACACTCTAACACTACATTTTTAAATCTACCCCATACATTTTCGACCCCATTGCCTACACTCTCACTAGCCCATCTATCCTCCAATAGTTGTTTATATCTTACCCTAACTGCCTCCTCTTTTAGTTTATAAACCTTCACCTCTCTTTTACTTACTGATTCTATTTTCCTTGTATCCCATCTACCTTTTACTCCCACTGTAGCTATAACTAAAAAGTGATCTGATATATCTGTAGCCCCTCTATAAACATGTACATCCTGAAGTCTACTCAACAGTCTTTTATCTACCAATACATAGTCCAACAAACTACTGTCATTACGCCCTACATCATATCTTGTATACTTATTTATCCTCTTTTTCTTAAAATATGTATTACCTATAACTAAACCCCTTTCTATACAAAGTTCAATCAAAGAGCTCCCATTATCATTTACACCTGGCACCCCAAACTTACCTACTACACCCTCTCTGCATGTTTCTCCCACTTTAGCATTTAGGTCCCCTACCACAATTACTCTCTCATTTGGTTCAAAAGTTCCTATACATTCGCTTAACATCTCCCAAAATCTCTCTCTCTCCTCTACACTCCTCTCTTCTCCAGGTGCATACACGCTTATTATGACCCACTTTTCGCATCCGACCCTTATTTTAATCCACATAATCCTTGAATTTACACATTTATATTCCCTCTTTTCCTTCCATAACTGATCCTTCAACATTATTGCTACCCCTTCCTTAGCTCTAACTCTCTCAGATACTCCTGACTTAATCCCATTTATTTCTCCCCACTGAAACTCGCCTACCCCCTTCAGCTTTGTTTCGCTTAGGGCCAGGACATCCAACTTCTTTTCATTCATAACATCGGCAATCATCTCTTTCTTATCATCCGCACTACATCCACGCACATTCAGGTAGTAGGTTGGTAGACAGCAACCACCCAGGGAGGTACTACCGTCCTGCCAGGTGACTGTGAAACAGAAACCTGAAACTGTTTTACATGATGGTAGGATTGCTGGTGTCTTTTTTCTGTCTCATAAACACGCTGGATAACAGGTATATCTAGCTACTTCTACTTACACTTTAGGTCACACTACACTGGCATACACATGCATATATATACATACACACATCTAGGTTTTTCTTCTTTTTCTTAATAGCTCTTGTTCCTTTTATTTTCTCTATTGTCCATGGGGAAGTGGAAAAGAATCTTTCCTCCGTAAGCCATGCGTGTCGTATGAGGCGACTAAGATGCCGGGAGCAATGGGCTAGTAACCCCTTCTCCTGTACAAATCTACTAAAAACGAGAAGAAAAACTTTTTATTTTAATTTATATAATTTCTATGTTCTGATAATTACAATTTATAATACAGTAGTTCTTGTGATTTCATAGCCACTCTTTGTTCTGACACTAATATTAGGTACTGAAATAGCACGTACTCAGTCACAATCACACCAACAGGTGAACATTTTCACCTGCCTTGGACATTTACTATTGTCAAGAAATATATACATATCTGTTCGGGAAGAGGTGAGGGAGGAAGCTCGGGAAGAGTTGAGAGAGGAAGCTCAGGAAGAGGTGAGGGAGGAACCTCGGGAAGAGGTGTGGGAGGAAGCTCAGGAAGCGGTGAATACTGTATAAATTTCCACATAGCTCAATATCATCAAAGGAGATTGAAACTGGTGGAACCGCTCTGAACATCGGTAAATTTAGTTTATAAATAAACTGTTTCAGATTTAAAAATAAGTAGAGAAACTAAAAAATTTATCTTATTCAAGTATTTATAGGTCTCAGCAATGTTTTAGACATGCTGGAGTATATATGAAACTTCTTGAAGCATGGTGTTTATGACAAGTGTCACTAAACTGCTGACAGGGTAAGCAGTGGAGTGACACAATGATAGTGCACTGCTGCAGGGAACCCTGGCTTTATTTGTTTTCACTGTTACACACAAATATGTATGTCTGTATCTGTCTGTGTTAGTTACCATTTTGTCCTAGGCACATGTCGATTAGACACTAGGCCTGTTTTGTGTGTGTGTGTGTGTGTGTGTGTGTGTGTGTGTGTGTGTGTGTGTGTGTGTTGTGTGTGTGTGTGTGTGTGTGTGTGGTGTGTGTGTGTGTGTGTGTTGTGCTGTGTGTGTGGTGTGTGTGTGTGTGTCTGTGTGTGTGTGTGTGTGTGTTTGTGTGTGTGTGTCTGTTGTGTGTGTGTTTGTGTGTGTGTGTGTGTGTGTGTGTGTGTGTGTGTGTGTGTGTGTGTGTGTGTGTGTGTGTGTGTGTGTGTGTGTGTGTGTGTGTGTGTGTGTGTGTGTGTGTGTGTGTGTGTGTGTGTGTGTGTGTGTGTGTGTGTGTGTGTGTGTGTGTGTGTGTGTGTGTGTGGTGTGTGTGTGTGTGTCTGTCTTTCTGTCTGCCTGCCTGCCTGTGTGTGTGCTGCTGTGTCTTTCTGTGTGCGTGTCCGTGTGCATGCGTGCGTGTGTCTGTCTTTGTCTGTCTTGTCTCTCGTCTAGAGAGCAGCTCTGAAACCAACAGGTATTAAACACGATGCAGAAGTGACAATGCCATTTTTGCCAGTCATGCTTATTATGCCTTATATTACAAGCGTTGTCTAGCACTTTGCCTGGAATTTTTGGGTTTATCTAGGTATTTACTTGTGTAGTAACTGTACAGTGGACCCTCTGTACGAACCTCTGCCGTGGAAATGTGCAATTGTAAGTATAATATTGTAAGTGCTTGCTGTGAGTGTACTTTTTTGGGAGTCTGAAACAGCTAACCAACGGACATTATTCCTATGGAAGTAAATTGCTATGCGTAATGGCACTTGAGCAGCTTCTGAAAGAAGCTTTTGATTTTGGGTTGGATTACACTGTATTATGTAGTACCTGTGAGAGAACGACAGAATGAGATAATAGAACAGATAATGACAGATATATAGACAGATATATAGACAGACAGATATATAGACAGAGATATAGACAGACAGATACAGACAGACAGCCAAAGCCAGCCAGCCAGCCGAATACATATTACACATGTTCCAGAATCGTCTCTCTTTACTTAGGGCATAGGTTATTGGACATTCTGGCAGGATGACACTACCAGTGGTATCAGAAATGAAATGATGTTGCACAAATGTTGAGGTTTTTTTTATATTTCCTTGACCACTTGTGGCCACATCCACCTCAAAAACCACTAAACTCTGGGTCAACATCACTTTCCTCTTAAAAGGAGAGTGTTAACACGACATGACATCAGTGAATCCCTGGTGTTTGCCACACTATTTGCTCTAGCTGGCACTCAATTGAACTAGTGCTCCCACAAGGTACTAAGTGGTCCCAGATTTTTTTTAATACTGCACACACCGAGTGTTAAGACCCATTCAATACAAACCAGGCATCTCAGGCCAATTGTGCCAAATTTGGAGGCAGGAAAAATAAAACGATCTACGTTCGGAGCGCTACGCACGTGAACGTTGATCTATGTTTGGACAGTTTAAGGGTTAAAGAACAGACATTGTGGACTTGTCAGCAGATGGGTTTATGAGGGGTGGAAAAGATGGGTGGTGCATTGTGGCATCCAGAGACAAATCCAGAGTATAATGGTACCAACACTGTAAACAAATGTGAAACATGAGTTTTAAATTTGCAGTGAGGTGGTGGTTTGAGGTAATATGCAAAAATTTGAAGCCTGGAGATAAGAAGTGGTAGGGTTATCAAAAGCATTATTCAGAGGACAAAGGAGGGGTTGAGGTGGTTGGATACTTAAAAAGAATTGAGCAAAATAGGATGATTAGGAGTATATATAAAAATAAGGTGGAGGGGAGGGGAGGGTAAGGATCATCCCAAAAAGGGTTGGAGGCTGTACATCAATCAATCAATTTATTTCCACATGATACGTCATCTGTAAGGAAGGTTTAGCTTGGACTTCCAATAGGCTTTTATGAGCATGTTAAGACAGGAGTGGAGGAAAGTGGATTTTATTATTCGACATGCAAAGTAACACTTATGAAAGGATTCAAAGTCATGGAGGTGGGAAGTGCAGTGCCTGCACACTGAAGGAAGAATGGGAATGTATTTCAAAGGGTCATCTGAGCTGTGATATCAGCATGCTTCTGGCAATACAGCTGAATGAATGATAGTGAATTATCACCCCATAAAGCACTGTCACTTATCATTATCATACCTGGTCATTACAGTTTGTCTGTCTGGCCGTATGTCCAATAAGATCTTGCGTATTTGTGGTTCAAATCCCATGTCAAGCATGCGGTCTGCTTCATCCAGAACCAGGTAGGATACACCTTTTAAATCAATGATACCTGCAAGAAAAAAAAATGGAGATCTTACTTAATATATCTATCTACTGCATTTTTGTTTGTGAAAATATCTATCTGTAATTACCTATCTGAGTTTGCATGGGTAATTAGTTTCAGTTCTTAGTTCTGCCTCCTAACTTTCTATTGATGTACAATAGCTCTCAAAACATCTCAGTTGGCCAGATGCCCTCACATCAATCAATCAATTTATTTCCACATGATACATCATCTGTACAAAATTGGATGACATTACATTTCTCACATGGAAAGCCTCTTAATTATGCAGAGCATTTTGGACAAGCTTAAACCTAACTTACATCTAGAAGGACAATAATAATCATAAGTGCTAAACCTAGAAGGATCATACAGCACTGCTAGAAGGACATAGATGTATACAAGACAATACTGATTTTAACAATGTATATATGATAAGATAAAGATAAGATAAAATTTATTTCTTTGTAAAGGTTATAATGTGTAATTACAATTTTGTTTTGCTAAGTACAAAGAGAGCCACTATCATGTCGGGGCATTTTGAGCAGACTAATCCTAGTACATAATAACTAATTAGAACTACACAAGATAATAGTACATAGTAAGTACTTAATACTAGACAAGTAGTAGTGGTTAACTGTTTTACAATCATATTTAAACTTAATGTGAGGTAGTAAGGTACGTATAATAATCTTGAAGCTGCACACAATAAAAACGATATTACAAGTAATGGTTCAGGAAGTAATATTTCATGGATTGGTAGAATTAAAAGCCTAGAGGTTACATAATAAAACTAATAATAATAATAATAATATTTTATTTAGACATGATACATAGTTGTACAAGGAATTATAGCAGTGGGGTGTACATGCCAAAAGCCCCTTGTATGCAGAGCATTACTTACTTAAAATTAACTATTAGCAGATGTTTTGGTTGATTTGGTTAATATTGAGAGATAAGATTATTTTTTAGCAAAGTCCTAAATTTATGAGTTGTCAGGGGATCCTTGACCAGTTCTGGTAGCGAGTTCCAGATCTTCGGGCCCTTTATGTGCATAGCGTTCTTGCATAGTGTGAGACTGACTCAAGGGATGTTGAAAAGTGCCTTATGCCTTGTATTGTGACTGTGCATTCTGTTGTAACTGTCAAGGAGTAGCTTAAGTGGAGGGTTTATAGTGGAGTTTAATGTTCTGTATATGTAGTAGGCACAATAATATGAGTGTATGTTTTGTATATTTATCAAGTTCAATCTTTTGAAAAGTGGTGGGATGTGCTGTCTAGCACAGGCGCTGGTTATCACCCGCACAGCAGCTTTTTGTTGGGTTATTAAGGGTTTAAGGTGGTTGGCTTTCGATAGAGTTCCACATCAGAGGCTATTGAGGAAACTTAAGGCACACGGAATAGGAGGAGAAATTTTTTCCTGGGTAGAGGCATGGTTGACAAATAGGCAGGAGTGTGTTTGCATAAATGGGGAGAAATCAGAATGGGGGCACGTCTCAAGCGGTGTCCCACAGGGGTCAGTTTTGGGCCCATGTTGTTCACAATTTACATGAACGACATAGATGAGGGAATAAATAGCAACATAAGCAAATTTGCTGATGACACCAAAATAGGCCGTCCAATTCATTCTAATGAGGACATTAGAACACTCCAGGATGATTTGAATAGACTGATGCAGTGGTTGGAGAAGTGGCAGATGCAGTTTAATGTAGACAAATGCAAAGTTCTAAATGTTGGGCAGGACAATAACCATGCCACATATAAACTGAATAATGTAGATCTTAATACTTGTGATTGCAAAAGGATTTAGGAGTTCTGGTTAGCAGTAATGTGAAACCAAGACAACAGTGCATAAATGTTTGCAATAAAGCTAACAGAATCCTTGGCTTTATATCAAAAAGTATAAATAATAGAAGTCCTCAGGTTGTTCTTCAACTCTCTATATCCTTGGTTAGGCCTCATTTAGATTATGCTGCACAGTTCTGGTCACCCTATTACAGAATGGATATAAATGCACTGGAAAACGTACAGAGGAGGATGACAAAGTTGATCCCATGTATCAGAAATCTTCCCTATGAGGATAGACTGAGGTCCCTGAATCTGCATTCTCTAGAAAGGCATAGAATTAGGGGGGATATGATTAAGGTGTATAAATAGAACACAGGAATAAATAAAGGGGATGTAAATAGCATGCTGAAAATATCCAGCCAAGACGGGACTCGCAGTAATTATTTCAAGTTGGAAAAGTTCAGATTCAGGATGGATATAGGAAAGCACTGGTTTGGTAATAGAGTTGTGGATGAGTGGAACAAACTCCCGAGTACCGTCATAGAAGCTAAGACGTTGTGTAGTTTTAAAAATAGGTTAGATAAATACATGAGTGGGTGTCGGTGGGTATAAGTTGGGACCTGACTAGCTTGTGCTACTAGGTCTTATGCCTTTCTCCTTCCTTAAGTGGAAGTGACCTGACTACCTGGAGTTTACCTGGAGAGGGTTAACTGCAGGTAGTCAGGTCTAAGCTGGGGAGTGATGGACCTGCCTCGTATGGGTCAGTAGGCCTGCTGCAGTGTTCCTTCTTTCTTATGTTCTTATGTATTGGATGTGGGAATGAAATTTAAGATTACAGTCAAGAAGACCTAGAAACTTGCCATCAGTGGAGTGGGCCTAGGACACTACCCTGGGGTACTCCTACAGCTACAGGCTGGATGGCGGAGTTGACTCCATTTGCATATACAGTGGACCCTCGGTTAACGAATACCCCGGAAATCGTGCAATTATGTAAGTATAATTTTGTAAGTTCTTGTGGAAGTGTATTTTTGGGGGTCTGAAATAGACTAACCTACGTGAAATTTTTCCTTAAGGGAGTAAATTCGTTCGGTAATGGCACTTGAGCAGACTTCAGGAGTGAAGTTTTTACGAAACTCGGGGGTCCACTGTACGTATAGTGGACCCTCGGTTCTCGTACAGCTCCCAACTCGAACAATTATGTAAGTGTATTTTTGTAAGTGCTTTTGTAAGTGTATTTTTGGGGGTCTGAAACACCTAATCTAATTTACATTCGTCCTAATGGGAACAAATTCATTCGGTAACGGCATTCTGGAAAGAATTATCGACAAAACCGAGGGTCCACTGTACATACTGGTGTCTGTCGTTAAGATAGGATTTTAGGTAGTCAAGAGAATGTCCTCTGATGCCGTAATGATTCAGTTTTAGGTGCAAGAGATTGTGGTCGACTGTATCAAACGCTTTTCGTAGGTCGATGAAGAGCCCCAGAGGATATTCATTTTTATCGAGAGCTGTGTAGTATATTAGTTCAAGCATTTGTATAATAACATCATTTGTACTTTTTGTTGGTCTAAACCCAAAACTGGCAGATATTAAGTATGTTGTTGGATATAAGGTAGGAGTAAAGTCGTTTGTGTATTATTTTTTGAAATATCTTGGAAAATAAGGGCAAGTTTGATATGGGTCTATAGTTGTTCAAGTCAATTGGATCCCCTCCTTTGTGGATTGGGGTAACCCTTGCTGTCTTGAGTATAGATGGGAAGGTTGAGGATGCTACTGATTTGTTAAACATTGTTGCAATAATGGGTGACAGCTCATGTGCAGCTTTTTTATATATGAATGGTGGCAAGTTATCTAGATCACCTGCTTTGTTTTTAATGATTTGACAAGTGAGACCTCAGTAGAATTAGTTAGAGCTAGAAATAGAGTATCTGGGTAGTTGCCAGTGAGGTACTTGTTTGGCTGGGTATTTGAGCTAGGAATTTGACTTGCTAGCTTTGATCCTATAGTAGAGAAGAAGACATTAAATTGGTTGGCTGTGTCTATAGGCTGTATGTGAGGTTCATCTTTTATTTCAATAAATTTATTTTCTTAATATACAGTGGGACCCCGAGTTTAATGATTAATCTGTTCCACAGAGTCCGCTGAAAGGCGAAATTCATGATTGGTGAATCCATTTTCCCCATAAGAAATACAGTGGACCCTCGCTATTCGAACTCTCCAAACTCGCCCTTTTATGTAAGTTTATTATTGTAAGTGCTTTTATAAGTGTATTTTTGGGGGTCTGAAATGGACTAATCTAATTTACATCATTCCTTATGGGAATAAATTCGTTTGATAACAGCACTTGAACAGCATTCTGGAATGAAGAATGTTCAAATAGCAAGGGTCCACTGTAATGGAAATCCAATTAATCCATTCCAGACCAAAAGTATTAACAATTTTTTTTTTTTTTACATTAAATATAGATTTAAAATACATACAGAAAACAATGAGACATCAAGTATAAAACAATAATATCACACTTACCTTTATTGAAGACTTGTTGGTGTATGGAACATAAGAAAGCAGGAACACTGCAGCAGACCTGTTGGCCCATACTAGGCAGCTCCTTCACAAACCATCCCACTAACAGAATATTTGCCCAACCCAATTTTCAATGATCCGCAAGCAATAAGCTTTGATAATTCTATTCACTCATGCGCAAGTCCCACTCAAATCAAATCGTGTGTGTGGGGAAGTACCCTGGCTGGTTTGTGTGGGAAAGTACCCTGGCTGGTGTGTCTTTCTTGAATTCTGTCGTGTTTCTCGCCTTCTTTACAAAAGGGCTGGCACTAGGAGCTTTCTTTGGGCCCATGGTGGATTATTTAGCAGTTGCAAGCACAAAAACGAATGGAATATATCTTATGAACGCATGAGGTGATGGTCACTCGCCCATAAACAATGCCACACTGACTGTGGTGTCGGAGGCAGGCTGGCTTTGTTTACGGGCTGACGCTGGGAGAAGGGCCGGTCGCGTACCGTACCGCCGCTGAATCGCGACTAAAATCATGAACCGAGAGTATTTTTCACCAAAAAAAGGCGCTGAAAGGCGAAATTCACAAAACACGATGTCGCTGAAACTCAGGGGTCCACTGTATTTGCTTTGATTTTCGTATTAGTTTTGTGAGTATTGATGTGTAACGTTTAGTTAGTTCTTTAGTAATCAGGCCTAAACTGAACTGTTTTTCAAGTTGGTGCTTTTTATTAATACATTTGAGAATACTTTTTGTTAGCCATGGGCTGTTTAGTCTCTTTTCTGTGATCTGTTTCGTTTTGATTGGACAATGCATGTTATAGAGGTTTAGGGTTTTATGTAAAAAAGTTTTGACATCTTTGTCAATATTATTGCTGTCAGCTAACTCTCTCTACCAATCAATGTCACCTAGTGCTAGGATTAGGTTGTTTACCGATGTCTCATCATGCAGGCGAAATGAGATCTTTCTCGTTTCTTGGGTCAATTTACATAAGTTGGTTATGAGAAAGGTAGGGTAGTGGTCTGTAGTGTTGTCTGTGATTATACCTGAATTAGCACCTTGTGTGTCTTAAGAACTAAGAATCAATTACTGTTATACACTAACAGATGTGAAAATATGGGTAAAAATTAATATTAAAGCTAAAAAATGTATGAGGCACTGGGTATAAGATTCAATGAGAATTTTACTCTTTAGCACTTGGTTTAGTGTCTTTAGGGTAAATTGTACTATACTACAGCACTGTACATGATTGATATTATGTAGAGATATGGCTTAACACGATTCAGTCAAAACAGTGATTGTGAGGAAACATGCTAGCTCTTGATCATTTATTTCAAACCTACGACCCGAGTTTGATCATTTTACCATGATACAGTGGACCCCCGGATTACGTCATTATTTCGTTCCAGAATGCTGTTCAAGTGCCGTTACCGAACAAATTTGTTCCCAAAAGGAATAATGTAAATTAGATTACAGTGGTACCTCGGTTAACGATGGTCCCCAAACTCGCCCTTTTATGCAAGTTTATTTTTTTAAATGCTTTTGTAAGTGTATTTTTGGGGGTCTAAGGACTAGTCTATTTTACATTATTCCTTATGGGGATAAATTTGTTTGGTAATGGCACTTGAACAGCATTCTGGAACAAAAAAATATCGTTAACCAAGGTACCACTGTAGTCCTTTTAGACCCCCAAAAATACACTTACAAAAATACACTTAAATAATTGTTCGAGTTTGGAGCAGTACGTATAATTCGGGGGTCCACTTTAATGCCATCATGAGTATAGCACTTTTTTATTGTTACATTGTTATCACACTTAAGTTTTCGAAGTCTCTATAGTAGGTTCTGTCGTTTTTTTAGTTTGGCAATCAATTACATACACATTAATCCTTTTCTTGATGGAGGAACTTATTAGGTCCATTTTTACATCAATGGAATTGAATCTTAACATAACACTTTGCTTTTGACCCGGCCTGCCTAGCAGTCGGGCCTCCTTGATATCACTGGTTTTAATGTTGATTTGTATCTCATCTTTTATTAGCTAGAGTGCTTTGTTAGTGCAATTCTCATGGTTTGTATCTGGTGGTAAGCTAGAGCTGGTTAAAATGACAGAGTCTAGGAGCTTGTCTTGTTCAATCATATCCCTTTGATACTGGAAGCAGCACTCCATTGGGATTCCATGTTTAACTTCCAATCTTGTGTAGCTTCTGACAGCTTGGTGGAGAGGAAATCTATTTGCTTAGTATGTGTGTCCACAGTTGATTGCAGGTTTGAGTGTTGTCCCGAGTTTCGGCTGTTGCCCCGTGTTTCAGCCAGTGTACCAGACCTGTTCGCCTCCCCGCGCAGGCGTCGTGAGCATTGTTTATCCTTGAGTGAACATTACCCTGCATGCTCATCCAAACATTTCACAATAAATTCATTGTGATTAGTGCTTCTTCATTAATTGTGACTATGAAATAAGCCACCATGGGCCCAAAGAAACTTCCTAGTGGCAGCCCTGTGGTAAAGAAAGTGAGGAACACCATAGAAGTGAAGAAGGAGACAGAAGAAAAATACGAGTGTGGTGTACGTGTGGGGGAGCTTGCCAGGATGTATAGCAAAAAACAAATCAACTATCACTTCTATTTCGGCGAAGAGAAAAGAACTCAAGGAAGCTGATGTTGCGAAAGGTGTTGACATGTTAACCAAAAATAGATCACAAACAGTCGAAGAGGTTGAGAAGTTGTTGGTGGTGTGGATCAACAATAAACAGATAGCAGGTGATAGTGTTTCGGAGTCGATCATTTGTGGAAAGGCAAGGCAGTTGCATGCCGATCTTGTAAAGAAAATGCCTGCAACCAGTGCTGATTTTAGTGATTTTAAGGCCAGCAGAGGCTGGTTTGACAGATTTAAGAAGCATAGTGGCATACACAGTGTTGTAAGGCATGGTGAGGCAGCCAGTTCAGACAAACAGGCGGCTGAAAAATTTGTGCAGGAATTTAAGGGGTACGTAAAGACTGAAAATTTCGAACCCCAACAAGTGTTCAATTGTGACGAAACAGGCCTATTTTGGAAGAAAATACACTGCCAGTGTGTTCAAGAAAAACAATGTCATCAAGAATAAGTTGTGTCTTGTGGAAAGCTAATAATAAGGCATGGGTCATGAGACAAATTTTCAAAGAGTGGGTCCATGAAATGTTTGGCTCCAGTTTGAAAAAATACCTCCTGGAAAATAAATTGGAACTCAAGTGCCTCCTGGTAATGGACAATGCTCCTGCTCATCCTCCAAACTTGGTAGACCTCTTGTCTAGGAACTTCAGTTTTATAACAGTGAAGTTCTTGCCTCCTAACACCACTCCTCTCCTCCAGCCCATGGACCAGCAGGTCATTTCTAACTTCAAAAAACTCTACACAAAAGAAGTGTTTGAAAGGTGCTTTGAAGTGACCTCAGAACACTCAGTTGACCTCACTCCACTTTGCACAAATGTCCTTAATCGCTGAAGAAGGCACATTCTCCCCTCTCTCTTCCTCCTCCTCTGAAGCAATTTCCTCTGCTGCGATCTGTTGCTGTTCCAGTTGAAGATGTTGCAGCTCTTCAGTGGTTAGCTCTTCCCTGTGGTCGTCCACCAACTCTTCCACATCCTGGCCACTCACATCCAACTCCATGAACTTTCCCAAAGCCACAATAGATTCCACAACAGGCATAGAGTTGTCAGGGTCAGCCTCAAACCCTTCAAAATCCTTCTCTTGGACACATTCTAAACTTTCTTTGGCCCCCATGGTGGCTTATTTAGCAGTTGCACTCAATAAACAATCACAAAAAACAATGGATTATTACAAAATGTTTTGTATGAAAGCGCAGGGTAATGTTCACTTGAGAAACAAAGCCAGACTGACTCAGAACGCATGTGGGATGCTTTGTGTGGGCGTGGGCAGGCGGATATGTTCAGTACGGCGGACGAAAACTGAGGTGACGAACGAAGCCTGGGACAATATTTTGACAAAAAAAAAATAGTTGAAAACCAAATTCAATGAAAACCAGGGCAAACGAAAACCGAGGTTTCACTGAAGTTCCTTTATATAAAGGGAAGGGTACACCAGGTAAAGTGTATGGTACGGTTATTAGAGGTAAGACAGAGAGCAGGATTGCAGATGAACAAGGAGGCTTTAGAATGGATAGGGGAGCAATGTGGCAGATGTTGCAAGTGTATGGAATAGGTAGTAAGTTACTAAATGTGGAAAGGTTAAGGTGAGTAGGAGAGAGGGAGATTACTTCCCAGTAAAAGTAGGTCTTAGACAGGGATGTGTAATGTCACCATGGTTGTTTAGATGGTGTTGTAAAAGAAGTAAATGCTAGGGTGTTTGGGAGGGGGGTGGGATGATGATACTGTGCTTTTGGGAGAATCTAAAGAAAAATTGCAAAGGTTAGTGGACGAGTTTGGGTGGGTGTTTAAAGGTAGAAAGTTGAAAGTAAGGTGATGAGGGGTGTCAAACGATTTAGATAAAGAAAAATTTGAGGGAGGGAGAATGGAAGAAGTGAATGTTTTCAGATATTTGGGAGTTGACTTGTCAGCGGATGGGTTGAAGGAAAAAAGATGAGTGGTGCGTTGAGGTATCTGTGGAGACAAACGTTATCCATGGAGGTAAAGAAGGTAAAGTACAAGAGTATAGTGGTACCAACACTCTAATTTGGGTGTGAAGCATGGGTTGTAAATGCTGCATTGAGGAGGCAGCTGGAGGCAGTGGAGATGTCATGTCTAAAGGTAATGTGTGGTGTAAATATTATGCAGAGAATTAGTAGTGTGGAAATTAGGAGGTGTGGAGTTACTAAAAGTATTAGTCAGAAGGCTGAAGAGGGGTTGTTGAGGTGATTTGGTCATTTAGAAAGAATGGAAAGCATATAAATCTGTAGGGGAAGGAAGGCGGGGTAGGGGTCGTCCTTGAAAAGGGGTAAAGGTTGTTTTGTGGGAGAGGGGCTAGGACTTCCAGCAAATGTGCACGAGCATGTTAGATAAGAGTGAATGGAGATGAATGGTTTTTGGGACCTGACAAGCTGTTGGAGTGTGAGCAGGGTAATATTTTGTGAAGGGATTCAGGGAAACCAATTAGCCAGACTTGAGTCCTGAAAATGGGAAGTACAATGCCTGCACTTTAAAGGAGGGGTTTGGCAGTTTGTAGGGACGTTTAAACTGTCGTATCTGAGCGCCTCTGCAAAGACAGTGATTATGTATGAGTGATGGTGAAAGTGTTGATGATGAAAAGTTTTTTCTTCCTTTTTGTGTTTTTCTCTCTCTTTTTGGGTCACCCTGCCTTGGTGGGAAACGGCCAAAGTGTTAAGAAAAAAATGTACAGTGGACCCCCGGAAATCGAACGCTTCCCAACTCGACCTATTATGTAAGTTTATTATTGTAAGTGCTTTTGTAAGTGTATTTTTGGGGGTCTGAAATGGACTAATCTAATTTACATTACTCCTTATGGGAATAAATTCGTTCGGTAACAGCACTTGAACAGCATTCTGGAACGAAGAATGTTCGATTTCCGGGGGTCCACTGTATAAGACATTAATGATATTCACAGGAGAATTTATTCAGAATAAGAATACAGTGGACCCCCGGCTAACGAACACCCCGGAAATCGTACAATTACATATGTAAGTATAATATTGTAAGTGCTTGTGGAAGTGTATTTTTGGGGGTCTGAAATAGACTAACCTACGTGACATTATTTCTTAAGGAAGTAAATTCGTTGGGTAATGGCACTTGAGCAGGCTTCTGGAATGAATTTTGTTCGTTAGCCAGGGGTCCACTGTACTTAGATTACACAATATATTTAAAGTATTTTGTAATTCAAAATAAAAATTCTAACTAACCTTTTTGGAGAAGGGAAAAGGAAGGGGGGGACTAGTTGCAAAGAACAATTTACTAAATATTTTCAAAATAAAGCAATGAAATATTGCTCATTAGATGGGAAGGAGGGACTATGGACAAAGAAAATGTATTTAGATATTTTCAAGTGGATGTTGCAGCTTAAGAGTCAATAAAGGACAGGGCAACTCATAACTGACAAGAAAATACTATGTGGAGCATTGAGGCATCTGTGGAAAGCAACTTAACAATTATACCAACACTTTTAAACAGTTGAAAGGTACATTATTATATTTAAACTTTATAGTGAGGAAAAATCACTGCCTCTAGTCAGTGGGAATGTTAAGTTTGATGTTAACATGAGCTGTGAATATTATACACAGAATAAGCATCATAAAAATTAGTAAATGTAGGTATAATTCAATGGACAGATGAGGGGTTGTTGTTGAGAAAAACAGTAGGTTAAAGAAGAGGGTACATAAATATGTTGTGGATAGGACGAGGTGGGGTAAGGGTTGTCCTTTAAAGAGTTGGAGGGAGGGGGTAAAGTATGAGCAATATGAGTTTGAGCATCCAGCAAACTAGACTTGAGACAGGATTTGACATGCAGTTGAAGTGTGAGCAAGGTAACATTTACAAAGGGATTCAGAAATTATTTAGCCTTGAGTTCTAGTGGTGGTAAGCACTAGAACCTTTTGGTTATTTAGTGCTTTAAACATGTACTGGTACAAAAAATTGTCAACTTTAAACTGTCACTACAAACCTGCTACTGCCATGACTAATTCTCTCATATTACTTAAATCATAATCACAACATAGATAAAACTATTCAACATTCATTTTTCACAATTTGAAATCAAGGTCCATAAAACATTACGTCATCAGCCAGAAGTGTGAACAAACTTATGACAAATGGGGAAATTTTTAAGCTAAAGGGGGGGTTGCTGGGTTCTTAGGCTAAACCACTCAAATCATTCCATTATGGTAAGGTGACCCAGCATTGGTAGGGTCTGGAGGCAGGAGGTATTGACTGAACTGTAATGTCTAAGCATTTCTGACAGGACAGCTATGGATTAAATGACAGTAAAAGTTTCCTTTTAGTCACCATACCTTAGTGAGAAATGGCCAAAATAATAAAGGATATTTCTTGTTTATTCATTGCAAAGGGTGTTAACAGAGCTTTGATATTGTCAGTGTAATTATGTATTTGTAATTGCATACTTTGAGATTTCAGGGCATGAGTTCTAGCTCCTAGTCCTGCATCTAATCTTTCAAATGACTGTGAAAATAGCCCTGTCATATCTATTTTAAGCTATCTGAGCACTGATGCTGCTCAATTTATCGCACATCTTTACCTCTCTTAGGCTGAAATATTTCTGATATCTGTTCAAAGTATTTTATTAGTGTATAAAAATTATAGGGAATAAACCTGGTAAAGTGTATGGTAGAATTAAGGATCGCAGATGAACAAGGAGGCTTTAGGAAGGGTAGAGGGTGGGAAGACCAAGTGTTCACAATGAAACATATAGGTGAACAGTAAAAAGGTTTTAGTTGCATTTACGGATTTGGAAAAGGTATCTGATAGGGTAGACAGTGGGGCAATGTAGCAGACATTGCAAAAGTATGGAATAGGAAGTAGGTTACTGAAAGCAGTGAAGAGTTTTTACGAAGATAGTGAGGCTTAGGTGAGAGTATGTAGCAAAGAGGGAGATTATTTCCCAGTAAAAGTAGGCCTTAGACAGGGATGTGTGATGTCACTATGGTTGTTCAGTATATTTATAGATGGGGTTGTAAAATAAGCGAATGGTTGGGTGTTGGAAAGAGGTGAGGGATTAAAAGATAAAGAATCTAACACAAAGTAGGAGTTGTCACAGTTGGCTTTTGCTGATGACACTTTGCTTTTGGGAGATTCTGAAGAGAAGTTGAGGAGGTTGATGGACGAGTTTGGTAGGGTATATAAAAGAAGGAAATTAAAAGTGAACATAGAAAAAGAGTAAGGTGAGGAGGATAACAAAAAATTTAGGTAATGAAAGATTGGATATTAGATTGGAAGGAGTATGGAGGAAGTGAATGTATTCAGATATTTGGGAGTGGACTTGTCAGCAGATGGGTCTATGAAAGACGGGATGAATCACAGAACTGATGAGAGGGAAAAGGATAGTAGTGCACTGAGGAGTCTGTAGAGACAAAGATCATTATCTATGGAAGCAAAGAGGGGAAAGTATGAGAGTATAGTTATACCAACACTCTTATATGGGTGTGAAACATGGATGGTAAATGTTGCAACAAGAAGAAGGCTGGAGGCAGTGGAGATGGTGTGTCTGAGTCAATGTGTGATGTGAATGTAATGCAGAGAATCCGTAATTTGGAAATCAGGAGGAGGTGCAGGGTTAATAAAAGTATTATCCAGAGGGCTGAGGAGGGGTTGTTAATGTGGTTCAGACATTTAGAAAGAATGGAACAAGTGTATAAATCTGTAGTGGAAGGCAGGGGAGAAGGTCAACCTAGGAAAGGTTGGAGGGAGGGGGTAAAAAAAGTTTTGTGTGCAAGGGGCTTGGACTTCAGCAAGCATGCATGAGCAAGTTAGATAGGAGCGAGTGGAGACAAATGGTTTTATGACTTAGACATGCTGTTGGGATGTGAGCAAAGTAACATTATGAAGGGATTCAGGGAAACCGGCAAGCCGGACTTGAGTCCTGTAGGTGGAAAGTACAGTGCCTGCGCTCTGAAGGAGAGGTATTGATGTTGCAGTTTTTTAACTATTGTATAGGCACACCTCTGGCAAGACAGTGATGGAGTGAATGATAATAAAAGTGTTTCTTCTTTTTCAGGTCACCCTGCCTTGGTGGGAAACAGCCGGTGTTAATAAAAAATAAATAAAATAATCCACAAAAAACTGTCTTGCTATACTCCTATTAAAAAACTTAACTCTGTTTACCCTGTCCATGCTCCCAGTTTTTTTATGTTACGATCATATTTCACTTATTCTTCCTTCTTCCAGTAACATAACATCTAGCTCTAGCCTTCCTTCTTTTTAGTTCTTTTCCCTAAATGTACCAGCTGAATCTCACTTTCTAGTTCCACACTAAAGGATGGATCTTAAATTTTTTTTATGTCCAAATCCAGTCTAGAGGCTTGGCAGTGGAAGTTTAAATGAAAGTGCTTGCCCTTCTCCAGTTTTTTTTTTTAACACACCAGCCATCTCCCACCAGAGTAGGATGATACACAAACAACCTGCACATAGTAGGATGATACACAAACAACCTGCACATAGTAGGATGATACACAAACAACCTGCACATAGTAGGATGATACACAAACAACCTGCACATAGTAGGATGATAAACAACCTGCACATAGTAGAATGAACCCTTCTATATAATCCCTGATATTCCTGTTTCCTAGTTTTCAAGTTTTTCAAATCTCCACTGGTGTCTGACCGACAGGGCTACTACTACTACTTTGTTTTCCGTTTCTTTTCTAATTATTTTGTAGCACATACCATAAGTTAAAAACACTGCTATCACCTGTGTCCATATCATTTAAAAATCACAA